>WBNM01020497.1:173447-212001 GCA_013399055.1 Ramphastos sulfuratus
CTCTGCAGCCTGTCCAGGTCCCTCTGGATGGATCCCTGCCCTCTAGCAAGTCGACTGTGCTACACAGCTTGGTGCCATCTGCACACTTGCTGAGGCTGCACTGATTCCTCTGTCCATGGCACTGACAAAGATGTTAAACAGCACTGGTGCCGCCACTGACCCCTGAGGGAGCCACTTGACACTGGCCTCCAGAGGGACTCTCCACACTTCGGAGGACAACAGCTTTGTGATTCCTTAGCACCTGCTCTAGTTGGCTTTTCTCTTTTTGTTTTGCAGGAGTTCTGCGAGAAGGGTTTAGAGGGGCAGACAGCGACCACAGAACAGCGACATAAACCATTCTATGATGCTATGATTCTAACAGACCTAACGAACAGGCTGGAACACAGGTTCCTACCAGAGGTGAGCCCACCGCTGCACAGCTCTTCACTACTATACATTTCCACAGGGATATTTGGCACCAACGCTCCTTCCCCTCCGCCCCAGCCGATGCATGCACACCCTTCTCCCCAGAGCGGCTCTCACCTGGCTGCCCAACGCTGGGAGAGGCCCTGCGGGGATGGAAGGAGAGGCGGCCCTCCCGGCCTGGCCCGGCCTAGCTACACCGCCGCGCTCAGGCACTTCGGCTCCGGAATCGCAAGAACGTCAGCAAGGGCCCTGCGCCGCAGGGGGAGAAGCCGCGCGTAGAACACCCGGTGCCGAAGGACCCTCCGCCTCAGCCCCGCAGCAGTTACCGCAGCCAACACCGCTCTCAACCGCTCCGCAGTTCAAACCTCGGCGCCGCCGCCCGCGCATGCGCAGCTCACCGCCGGGTGAGGCCGCGCCGCCGCCCTGCGAGCGCTCTGCTGTCGCGCATGCGCAGCCGCTGGGGGCGGGCAGCTAGGGGCGGGGCGCGTCCGGGCGCGCGGAAATCTCGCGCGGGCCGTGGGGACGGAGTGGCGGCGGACGCGGAGCCTAGGAGGTGGGGAGTTGGGTAAGGTCGGTGGTGCGTGGTGAGCCCTTTCATCCCTCTGTTAACCGAGGGGCTGGGGCTGCCGAGCCCTCGAAGCTGGGGGCACCTCTCGGACAATGCTCCGCAGCGAGCTGCAGCTGGCGAAACGCTGGCTCTGGAGGAAGCCTGCCATGGCCATTCCTCATGGGATGAGGCTGACGGAACTAAATTACGGGCTTGGAGATAAAAGGAAAGCACAAGGAGATAAAAGATGGAAAGAGTAAATTAGCATCGCGGTCTTACAAAAGGACTGAAATAGTTCTTGGTGCCTTATCGCCTCTTTACAAGCAAAGATGACTGGCAGCTTCCAAAAATAGTTTGCTAATGCCGAGAGGGGCAATGATGGAGGTCAACCCAATATAGATAAATACAGAATTCTTGTTACTGGGCTCTGAAAGAAAGTTTTAGCTTCCCCTGTAATGAAGAATAGGCAGCTGCTCCTGTGGATCAGCAATTCATACTTGCCAAGTGTGAAAAGAGGGCAGCAGCTTTCAAAATTCACTTCCAGCCTGAAAGTTGTTCAGGGCTAAGCTTTGCTAAGCAAAAAATAGTTTACATCTACTGTTCCTTTGGCATCTGTACAGTTTTCACCACAAAAGACAATTGCTCGTTACCAGAGTTTACTGTAGAGATGCACACGTGAGGGGCTGCTGGCCAAAAAAGTTGCAGCTGCGAGCTCTTGGTGTAGGAATACACAGCACGGGGTTGGAGTTGGTGGTATTTTTATTTGGTTTTCAATTAAAATATGATTCAACTCCAGAGCATGGCAAATAAAGCGTTTTTCAGGATGTTAAGCAAATTCTATACAATTTGGGGTGAACTTGAGGTAGTCTGTAAAGATGAGAGATTTAGCAACATTGGCTTTTTTTTTTTTTTTTTTTTTTTCTTCCCCTCAGAGTGCACATTTGATAAGAGACAATTAGTCTTTTTGGGGACTTTAGGAGGATGATTCTGCAGCATCTTTTTTTTCCCTCACTCAGAGTGCACATTTGATAAGAGACAATTAGTCTTTTTGGGGGCTTTAGGAGGATGATTCTGCAGCATCTTTTTTTTCCCTCACTCAGAGTGCACATTTGATAAGAGACAATTAGTCTTTTTGGGGGCTTTAGGAGAATGATTCTGCAGCATTTATGTATTCAGCATATAGCCATCTGTTTCAGCAGCAAACTTAACATAAGAAAACTGGATACACTGCATATGAACACCCATCATCATTTTTTATAGAGATAATACTGACATTTTACTGGAGTTTTAATAGCTTTTCTTGCTGCCACATTATACTGAAGCAGAAATTCATCTTAGACTGTTAGGTGAAACCATCCAACTGTCTTTTAAATGCCTGTGCTTATTAATGTACAGCCCAGCAGTGTCCAGATGGATTCCATCCTTGCCTGTCTGTGAAACTCCCCACTGAGATTTTGCCTGGTTTAGGTGCAGTGTTTGAGCACAGGAAAAAATATTTTCAGGTGTGTCTCTCAAAAAAGAAATCCTTTCTGTTGAGACATTTTTTTCTCCAAATTTCAAAAAGTTTATTTTCATGAATAATTAAGAAAATAAGGAAAAACTGAAAACAGACAAACACCAAGAAAAACAAACAAACAAACAAACTCAGAGGTAACACATGCTTCCTATGACACTCTCTAAGGTTTCAGATACAACATACAAGGGATTCAGGCTCTAGTGACAGGACTTCCCCCCACCCCCTGCTCACCGAAGCTGTGTGTGGGATGAACAGTGAGGTACCTGGTCACGTTAAGACTCTCATCTATCAGCAATAACTGAGAACTCTATAAAGTTATAGTAGCTGTGGAAAAGAGGCTTCTTTTTCTTACAAGGAAATAGGGAGCAGAATGGTATTTGCCAGTGAATGTTTTCCCTGGATAACCAGTCCAAAGAAAGGACTGGACACAGAAGCAGCAAAGGCTAAGGGATCCCTCTCTCAAACACAACAGACAGCACTTTTATGCTCAGTAGGGTTCTTTCTACCCTTGACTACGGAAAAGGAAACGTAGATTTGTAGATGGGGCTGCACAAGCTGGCACAGGGACACTCTGGTTATGTTCTACCCAGCTGCTGGGTCAGCACTGCCATGTTGGATAAGTGCATCCAGGCTAGGTTTCAAGTGCCATGGGGATCAAGGCTGATGTTCAGAGGTGAATCTCCCCACTGCAGCAGTAACAAGTTAGCATGACTACCTGCCCAACTCTTTGCCCAACTCTTTGCCCATTCTCTCAGGCTATTTTGGCAGCTCATGCTGAAGCCAGCACTACTCCAACCAGGCTGCCAACTGCCTCCATGCTGTCCTGGTGAAAGCTAGCTTGTTGTTTTCTGAATTACAGGGCAGCAGCAAAAGCAAGACTACAGTGTAGACATACCATGTGTCTCACAGACCCCAAGAGCAACTTTATTTAGGAAAAAAAAAAAAAAAAAGGAAAAAAATATAATTAAGTAAATAAAAACCAAATTTTCTGGGTGACTTTGGAGGGAGCTGCCTCGAGGGTCCGTATTTCCCACACGCACTCTACTAGGATACCTTCACTTTGCCTTTCTCAGGAGCTGCTTCACGGATGAGTGGCTGCTCATCCCCGTTCACTGACAGGATCGTCTTTTCTGGCGGCTGTTCCTCAGGCTGGCGAGCGATCAGCAGGCGGCAGGTAAGCAGAATCCCAAAGACTAGGGCATGGGCGTAACGCTTGAGTGGATCCCCCACCAGCTGGTGGAAAAAGAGCACAGCCAGCACAAGGAGGAGGAGGAGAAAGTTGGCCACGTCTTTGGGGCGACCAGGCACCAGTGTCATGACAATGCCACATGCCACTTCTAGGGCACCAATGCTCTTGCGCAGCAGGATGGAGCTGACTCCCATCTTCTTTAGCATGGGGAGGGCCCGCACGTAGCTTTTGTAAGCTCGTTTCTGAAATCAAGCAGCGATAGTGTAGAACAGCAGAATGTGAGAAAGGCAAAGGTAACTTCCATATTGAAATATACTGATGTGCAATCAGACCTAAACATCACTTCAGTCATCACAGACACCTCTGACACAGTACCCAATCTGCATCTCTAAAGCATCTGTTGGAGGGCTGTCAGTGGGTAGTTTCCTGGCTGAGCTCTGCAACCTAGCACCCATATTTGGAGTTAGGACCAGACCGGATGCACCTTTTCCTGAAATCTGAAGTTACAATTGCTAGAATTAGAATTGCTACAATGTAGAACCACGCTGGTACAAACAAGTACCTCTCTACCTACCGAGAGTAGCTGGTCCTTTGTAATTAACACACCCTGCAAAGCCAAGGCTCGGCAAGACAGAAGTTTCTTTCTACCTCAAAGCAACTTAAAATATCTCAGTGTTTATGGGCAGTGCAATCTTAGCACGAGACTACACATCAAAGCTGAGACTCACCAACTCTATCCTGTGCTTACATACCTTTATCTCTTCTTTCCTAGGATGAAAGCAAGCTGACATTTGATAGCCTTTGCTCCCTAGTTTATGCTGGATTTAAAAAGTAAGTTGCAAGACTCAACCTCCTTATGTAGCCTCAGGAAAGAAGCAACCTCTGTCCTTACACACATTCAAGGTTTTGCATTTGAACATTAGGTGCTTGTGGGTTTATTTGGTTTGTTGGAGGGGTTTATTTATTTATTTTTTCAATCAATGTATTCAAGTTTTTGCATTTGAACATTAGGTGCTTGTGGGTTTATTTGGTTTGTTGGAGGGGTTTATTTATTTATTTTTTCAATCAATGTATTCAAGTTTTTGCATTTGAACATTAGGTGCTTGTGGGTTTATTTGGAGGGGTTTATTTCTTTATTTTTCAATCAATTTATTCAAGTTTTTGCATTTGAACATTAGGTGCTTGTGGGTTTATTTGGTTTGTTTGGGGGGGTTTATTTCTTTATTTTTCAATCAATCAATTTAATTTGTTTAATGTCTTTTCATAAAGGTCCTATTTATTGGAGACATTAAAATTATTTCAACTTGCACTTGAGCATACTGTCCCTGCAAATATTCTTGCTCCTCTATGCTCCTCTCCTCAGGGAGAGGGAAATGAAAGCTGAATTTCAGCTCTTATAGGCATTGATAACATTGATAACATTACTTCCATCTGATTTTGGAAACCTGCACTTCAAGGCAGGCAGAACTTCCCTACTTCTCTGTAAATTTTACTGCTTCCTTCTAAGAAGAGCTGACACACTTCACATGTGGTTAAAAATATACAGCATTGTCATTTTTGCTACTGAATTGAAGATCTCATGGCACATTAAGTGTACGCACTGTAAGGATGCCTTTTAAACCTTCATTGAATAAAATCCTCAGAGCAAAGTATTTTTAAACAATTGTGAGGATAAAAATACATCTTTTAAAAGAAATGTACTACTAGCATGTCCTAAAGTACTCTGGTATTTTAAATATTTTAAACAGACAAAGTAGTGTGTCTGGTTTTTGATGAATGAAAACCTGCAAGTTTGGTGCTGTAGGGAGATAACAGAGGTTCTGTATTTGCTTAGGGCAAGAAGTCATGCCTATTGATTGGCAAGATCAGGTTTTCACTGACTGTCTCCATTACATGACAGGCCACCCTGGCATGCAGCACAGCAAAAAGCAAGAAAGCCTAATGAGCCCTGAATGTGATACAGTATGGGCTATTAAGAACGATGTGGCTGTGTAATATCCAAGTACCTCTGCTTTCTCTCTGTGAAAACAGAGATCATTCCTTCCTGTAAGCTTGACTCTTGCTAAAGCAGAAAGGGACAGAGAAGCAAAATATTTTACAGATCAAGGATTTTGCAATGCTTCTAAATTCTCAATGTCTTTTTTTTTTTTTTTTTCCTTCCCTGTTCCTTATGTAGCAGAATCTTACAAGCTTTGTTTTCTGGACATTTTATCTCAGCCTTTTGCTCTTGAGTTACCTGGGGATTTTTCTCTGCGAGATCCCTGTGCTGGGCTGGAGACGAGGCACTGTGATTCAGATGTTATTTGAGAGCTAAGGAAAAGCAGCTGAGCAGGTGGAGCAAAGGGATAGAACAGAATGTGCTGGAAACTTCCAGCACTGTTTTATTAGGGGCACAAAAATTATACCGATGCTTTTCAGTCGCTGCAATAAATGTAACGGGGCCGGGAGGGGGGTGGGAGGGCAGCAGGAGAATAAACAAACACAGAGGAAGAAGCAAAATGTGACAGACAGTCCCTTGCCTGCCACCAAGGCTCTGCAGCAGGGCTGGCCCCGGGCAGAGAGAAAGAACTAGCTCACCAGCTGGGAAATGCACACACTTAACTTCTTCCTCCCTCCTCATCTCTTTCCCATTAGGTAAGAGGAGGAGAGGTTCGTTTCCCAGGCTAATGAGAATAATAATGTTACTTTTAATAACATTTTCTTCTGTCAGCTGAGACTCACAAAGCATTTAATGGTCATGAATTAATCCCTGCACAAGTCTGGTGAGCTAGGGACAGCCTGTGTTATTATCCTTGCTTTAAAGCACAGAATTTTGACTATGACCATCTGGCTGCCGAAGCAGACATCTGCTTTTCCTACCCTCAGTCCGGGGACAGGCATTCTTCCAGGGATCAGCTGAACCTGCCTGCTTGGCACTTCTTCAGCCCTTGTGTTTCAGAGACCCTGGCGCCCCCATCTTTCGCAGGCATCGTTCTGTCGTGCTCCCCCTTGTCTCCTTGCTTCCCTTTCCCTCCCCGTATCCACAAGAGGTTTCTCCGTGGATCGGCTCAGACGTAGCCCGGGTTAGGGCTGCCAGGATATTCTCGGCACTATGTATTATTTGTGTCTCTGTGCGTCCATCAAATAAGGAGACAGATTAGCTTCTTCCCGCTCCCGCCCATCGCTCAGGGCTCCAGAGCAGTCACCCTCTGCGTATCCCACTGCAAAGGCTGCTCCCGCAGCAAGGTGGAGGGCAGAGAGCCGCAGCCCCAGCGCCTCTGCCTCCATGCTGCCGCCGCCGTACTCACCATCTCGTTGTAGGCATCTCTGCTGAGCCGCGGGGTCAGTTTGATGGTCCCCATAAAGACGAAGAAGAGCCCCAGGGCCACCGAGAGGGCGATGATGGTGATAGTCCTGGGAGATGCCATGGAGCCGACCAGGAACCGCTCCTGGGGACTAGTCGTAGCGAGGCCTTGTCGATCCGGCTGCCAGTCCGGGCGGGAGGTAGTCAGTCACCATTGAAGGAGACGAGGAATAAAGCTGCAGAGGCAGCGAGGATGACAGCGGGAGGGAGCTTCAGCCTCCTCCACTGAGCAACCTCTGGGTCCTAATGCCCGGCAGCCACGCAGCCGGAGCCAGGCAGCTCCAGCACCTGCTGAGCAATGATTGTTCCAACGACTCCTACCATTAAATAATCCTCTGTTGCCTTAGATGTTCCATAAATTACCCAAAGAAACCCGAAACGGAGCCAGTTCTAGGGATGTGAGATGGCATTCAAATACATAGCACAAATGCTCACTAGTGGAAAATGAGGACAGGCTAGCAGATGGCACAGGAGTAACCTGCTACGGAGGAACGGTGGCCAGAGATCACTTGTATATAGGCAGCTTTTAGTATCAGGTCCTCAAGGCACTAATACACAGCAAACAACATTCTGCTTAATGTATTTGTCCTATAAAAGCAAAAAAATAAGATGTCTTGCCCGTGTTGCTCTCCTGAAACCTTATGCCAAAAAGGGGTAGTGAGGCCACTATGCTGCCCTCCCCCACTGCAGATAAAACCTGCCCTGTACGTTCAGCTCTCTACAGACTAGCAGAAGAGTTCCTTGATCCTCTGTCACTTTCTGATAGAAAGTCATTATCTCTCCCCCTCTAATCTGCAACAAATTTCATTTTGACAAAAGCATAGCCAGGTTAAGAAGCAATCCATTCAGATATTGCAGTGACAATCCAAATACAAAACAGAACTGCTGGAAAACTCCATTCCAACCTCTGCACTGGAAACAAGAGCCTGCAATGGTGTGCAAAAATCTTACACCTGTGGGATATTACAAGAGTGACACTTCCTGTGCCTGTCAAGAATTTCCCTGTCACTTCTTTCTGGTGCAGCAAGTTTTGAGTCCTAAGCCCATCTCTTTTAAGCCCACATGGCTTGAGAATTTGTGGCTGCTGTTCTTATTCCAAGCTCAGAGTTCCTTAGAACTGCAGTTAAAGGTCTGAAGTCTACAAGCAGCTCTCCCTGTTTCCTTAGGAGCTTATCAACCTTCATTCACTCCAACTGGATCTCCTCTTTTGGAAGAGAGTCAAATTTAACTGCCTGATTTTTGCAATGTGTTCTGCTGCTAGTCTGGGCTAGATGAGGAGGATAACCCAAAAGTTAACATCAATACAACATTAAAAAAAAGAAAAAGAAAAAAAAAGAAGCCCTCAAAAGAATGTGAAATTCACATATCACAAGGTGTGAGAGTCTAAATCGTCTCTCCCTTGTTCATGTAAATCAATAAAGATCATCGTGCCCTGAGTGATGACTGCTTGACAGAAGAACTCCCAAAGAACATCCCTGGGCCACACACACACCCTGAGAAGGACTTGGACGCTGGGAACCTCGTGTTTCTCTCTCTCCCCCCTCTCTCCAGGTGATGGTAATATAATCCTTTCCCTGCTCTTCTCCTCTCATTCCCCCCTTGTTCCTTCTCCCTCCCTCTCCCCTTCTCTCTCTTCCTCTGTTTGGTTCAACTTTAATAAACAGCCTTGCTGTGATAGATGCTCTTGCTTGCACCTTAATTTCACAACACAGAAACACATAAGAACCAAATCTCACTCCCCTGGACACAGATACTGTTAATTTCCATTCTCCGGACCATGAGTCAAGGGAACTCTGCTCACTCAGACTCACCACCAGGTTGTAGCAGCTCTATCTGTTCAAGAGCTAACCCATCTAACGTTAGGGTTCAGAACTTGCAGTCAGGGAGCATGGCACCACACATTCAGAACACACCAAAGTTTTGAGTAGCCCAAGAAGAAGTTTGCAGGGGAGGGAAGGGTGAAGAAATGCTACAGAGGACTTTTCCACCCTGGAAATCCACATCTTTCCTTACAGAACAGTGTAGTTGGGCACCTCAAAAGCAAGAACAAAAGCAAATTTATTTATTTTTGGACAACTTAAAAAAAATAAGTTAAAAGCCTAGCTATATCAACTCCAATCTTCAGGACAGCAGCAGGTGGCTTCCCAAGCTCTCAGACCTGGTATCCCTGCCTCCTCCTCAGCGGGTGAACAGCAGCACCAGCTCACAATGAACAGTATGAGGAAACATGTCAAAAGGTAGAGCCAACTTGGGGGCAAATGGCTCTCCTGACAGCTTCTTCCCTGGGTCAGGTGGGCAGCACAGCCTGTGGAAAGCAAAGAGGAGGATCTTTTAGACCAGCAGCATGTTAGCACAGAGGTTGCACAACAGAGGTATGGTGACTGATATTCCTCAGTCTGCAGCTGACACTGGCTGAAGTCTGGAACCATCAATCCTTAATCCCGAACCAGCTCTGAAAACCTGATGGCCAAGCTGAAGAGTCAGTGACAAGTTTAAAGCTCTTTGTCACCAGCCACTCCAGAAGACAGACACTCTCAATATTCTTAGGAAACAATCCTTGGTTTTGCACTAACTTCACTGGTTGTCTGCAGATTTATCACCTGCAACAGGGCCTGCCACAGACACACAGCTATGTGACTAACCCTAAGCAGGTGTCCCATCCTCTTGGCTTCCTTTTACTGGCTACAAGGGGCCAACTTTCCTGCAGTGAACCCAGCAGACTCCATATCCCACATCCAGATGTGCTGCTTTGTGGAGGGAAGGATGCACAATGCTGTTACAGTGTGTTTGCATTACTTCCTGTTCCTAACTGATGCACTAAAGCATCCCACTGGAACACAACCCCCAAAGAATACTTGAGTGCAGCTTCCAGGTAACTCCATAGTAATGTAAAAGCATAAAGCACTTCTGACAATGCACTGACTAATCCTGGAGCACATCTGCAGAACTCACCTACTGAAATAGTCATAACAAAAATCTTGCTAAGCTGAAGTCAAGTATTCACAGGCTCACAGGATGTCAGGGGTTGGAAGGGACTCAAAGAGATCATCGAGTCCAACCCCCCTGCCAGAGCAGGACCATACAACTTATGTCCCTGGCTGAACATAATAGGGTCTGTCATGAAGGTCAGTGGAAAGGAAGGGAGGAGAATGCTTACTCAACAAAGTTCCTCATGGCTTCACCCTCTGGCTTGCAGGAGATGTAGAGCAGCCTTCGGATGGACGTGCAGTTTCGAATGGCTCGCACAACCCTGTAATCTGTAAACACAGACACTTCCCCACTGACCTACCACCACTCTTAGCTCTCCAGAAGGAATGACTGCATAGCAGCACAGAACAACACTCAACTGCCAAAGGTACATGCAAAAAAAAGAAGAATATAAACTTTTTGCCGTGTCCTGTCTGAGATGCAGGCTGTTAGGAGGCCAGGGATGAGGCTGACACTGCTAACAGCATAGCTGGTTTGGCAGGGCAGAGCAGTGGGAGAAATCTGTGTCCCAGGGGGGTGAAGGAGGAGAGAAAAATTGTTACTTAAGCAGAGGCACATAAAACCTTCCACACACTTGTGAGACTGCATCTGGGCTTCAGGACCACTTTGGGACTTCCCAGTACATGCTGGAGTGAGTCCAAGACAATTAAGAGAGCTGGAGCACTGCATGCATGACAAAGAGTGTGAGGGCTGGGGTTATTCAGCTTGGGGAAAAGAAGATGGGCAAGGATCCATTTGCTGTCTTCAGGGGCCTCATGGGAAATTACAGAGAAGATGGAGCCAGAACATTCTCAGAAGGGCACAAGAAGAGGATGAGAGGCAACAGATCAACTGCAGCAAGGGAAAATTCTTATTAAATATGTTAGGGAAAACATTTTCAGGAGAGGATGTCCACCCTTGGACACCCTAAAACTTCAGCTGGGCTTTATAGCTTTGTGCAACCTTATACAACTCCGAGGTTAGCCTTGCTTTAGTTGGGAGATTGGAGCACAGATCTCCAGAGGCTCCTTCTCTCCTATAAAACAACTTTGTGAGCCTATGAAATATGGAAAAAAGAGTAGAGCTGTCTGCTTTAAAGAGAATGCATGATAAAGGCACTGAAAACAGCTGACTCCATGGGATTCTACCTGCTGTCAGCAACAAGGTAAAAAACTAGAGACTAAGCCAGCAGAGGGTTTGGAGCCAGTGTTAACAGGTCTAACAGAACTTGCTCAAAATTCTCTGCTTTCAAGATGAAAATAAATGAGAAATTCTCTTACGGAGCCCAGCCCGAGATGGGTTCACCACAGCAACAAGAGATTGGCCATCCTCCCACGATGACAGCAGTTGTGGCAACACAGCCTCTGCCTTTCCACTGTGAAACTCACAGTTTGAAATTCCTGTGAAGTAAAAGGCAACCACATGAAGTGAGCAGAGTCAAGCTCACCAGACATTAGGTATAACATGAAGTATCACCTTTTGCTGGGTGGAGGTAACTTGTTAGGATCCTTCTGCTCACTTCTGCTTCTGATTTTTCAGCAGTTAGTTTGAAACTTTCTGCCATGGAGAGTTTGAACTCACCATTGAATGCTGCATTCCACCTGGCATCTTCTACTGCCTTCTCCGTCACCTCGATACCAATAACCTTGGACACTTGATGAGCCAGACAGAGACTAATTGTGCCTGGATTGAGGGAAACAAAAATACTCCATAGATCCATGCTGAAGATCATTTTTGACACATAAAGCACCAGAGACAGGGTCACAAATCCACTGCTCACCAGTTCCACAGCAGATGTCGAGGAAGGTGGTGTCCCCAGCAGCCTGGCTCAGCTCCCTGACTGCCTGGTACAGAACTTCTGCTCCACCTGTGTTTACTTGGAAAAAGGCATCTGGAGAGATGCGAAACTTCAGGCCAAGCACTTCTTCAAAGATGTGTGGTTCTCCACAAAGGAGCTGGAAGGGAGACTGCTCATGGGAGCAGCGTGTCATGGTGCTGGCAGAGCACACCAAAAAACAGCTGTTAGAAGGCAGCAGAGAAAGTGGGGTTTCATTTCCCATCCCAAAGTGTCCCTGTGCAGGGAGAGATACTTTTTTTTTTTTTAAGGTTGGAAGGGACCTCAAAGCTCAGCCAGTTCCAACCCCCTGCCATAGGCAGGGACACCTCCCACTAGCACAGGTCACTCAAGGCCTCATCCAACCTGGCCTTGAAGACCTCCAGGGAGGGAGCAGCCACAACCTCCCTGGGCAACCTGTGCCAGTGTCTCACCACCCTCACTGCAAAGAACTTCCTCCTAACATCCAGTCTAAATCTCCCCTCTGCCAGTTCAAACCCATTGCCCCTTGTCCTGTCATTACATGACCTTGTCAATAGTCCCTCCCCAGCCTTCCTGTAGGCACCCTNTAGGATCTATTCCCAAGTTTTGCTGCTAACACGGTTTTCTGTCTGGGAAAGTCACCATAGTTTTTTTTTCTTTAGCTTCCCAGGGTCCTAACTCCCATGAGGTAAAGCCATACTGTATTTCAGTATTTCTGGTCTGGAAAAATAAAAAGTGTGGCCATCTTAAAAACATGCCTGCAAGAAGCATACAAACATCTGTTGTTCTATTCGGAACTCCCTGAACTGGCAGAATTTGAACTTGATCAGAGAGGACGGAGAAAAAGAAGGTGGCTTTGTTTCCACTCTTTCCCTTTGGCAAGGCATATACCTCTCTTGGAAATAAAGTGAAGTCAAATCACAAACTGTTCCAGGTCCACAGGTGAAGAAATCCTTCAGCAATGCTTTCTGAGTAGCCAGTTCCTTCTGTCAAGAGCAAGAAAGGAAAAAGCTAAGTGTTTGGGCAATCTGACTATAGACACCTCTCCTCCAATACCCCCAGCAAGCTCAGGTCAGCCTGATGCACCTCTTGTCAGGGGCCCTGTCCTCCATGCCCTTACCTGGCCCAGCTCTTGAGGGTGGAAGGTGATGATAGCCATGGTGTGGCCATGGCTGGTGGTGCGCACCACCAGCTCCCGCCAGTGTCCGCCTTCGTGGAAGAGGAGACAGGAATCCAGGGGGGAGCGACAGATGAACTCCTCATAGCACTGAGTAGAGGGGAAATGGCACTTGTAGCACAGTGAATCACAGAATCATAGAATGGTAAGGTTGGAAGGGACCTCAAGGATCAGCCAGTTCCAACCCCCTGCCATAGGCAGAGACACCTCCCACTAGCACAGATCACTCAAGGCCTCCTCCAACCTGGCCTTGAACACCTCCAGGGAGGGAGCAGCCACAACCTCCCTGGGCAACCTGTGCCAGTGTCTCACCACCCTCACTGTAAAGAACTTCCTCCTAACATCCAGTCTAAATCTCCCCTCTGCCAGTTCAAACCCATTGCCCCTCATCCTGTCATAACAAGACCTTGTCAATAGTCCCTCCTCAGCCTTCCTGTAGGCCCCCTTCAGATCCTGGAAGGCTGCTCTAAGGTCTCCTGGAAGCCTTCTCTTCTCCAGGCTGCAGAGCCCCAACTCTTGTAGCCTGTCCTCACAGCAGAGCTGCTGCAGCCCTCTGATGATCTTCATGGCCTCCTCTGGACCCACTCCAACACTTCCATGTCCTTCCTGTGCTGGGGGCTCCAGAACTACACACAGTACTCCAGGTAGGGTCTGAGGAGAGCAGAGCAAAGGGGCAGAATCCCCTCCCTTGCCCTGCTGCCCACACTGCTCTTGCTGCAGCCCAGCACACAGTTGCTGTCTGGGCTGCACTCACACTGCAGGCTCACGAGAGCCCCAACTCTCATAGCCTGTTCTCATAGGAGAGCTGCTGCAGCCCTCTGAGCATCTTCGTGGCCCTCCTCTGGACCCACTCCAACAGTTACACGTCCTTCCTGTGCTGGGGGCTCCAAAACTGTACCCACTACTCCAGATGGGGTCTGATGAGAGCAGAGTAAAGGGGGAGTGAAGGCAACTGCCCTTGCCTTTGTCTATCTCAGTGCATTCCTAAACTGGTGGCCCTTCCAGCAGTACCATCTCCTTTTTTTTTTTTCTTTCTGCTTGATTTCAATACACTGAGCAAAAGCTCTTCCCAATGTCACAGAAGACAAAAGCATTTTACTCATTTCAATTTGTGATTCTTACATAGTTTAACAGATTGGCAGGAATTCATTGTCCCTTGATTAACTTCATTCTTTAGAAGCTGCAACATTAACATGCAAATTTAAAATATTAATCAGATTCAGGCCTTAAACTTTTCAAAACATGAAAATGGACTTTCAGTGTAACTGAAATGACAATGTTCACCCAAATTAAGAGATATGGCAGCCTCTCTATTACACAGCCTAAGGACAGGTATGACTTAGTTAATTTTACCTGGGCTACTTGTTTGTGTTTTTGAGGTATGTTCTCCAGGTGGTTGGCTTTCACACAGACAATATTTCTAGCTGGAGAGAGACAGACAGGTTATTTAATTGTTTTGTTTCAGGGCATGTAAACCACTGCAGCAGCTGACATGATAAACTCTGGAGATGCCTTTCTCCTGGATCTGGTATGCCAGCACCCCCACTAAATCCTGTGATCATAGAATGGTAAGGTTGGANGTGTTCTAGGTTCACACAGCCTGCAGGACTCAACAGAATTTCCTTTGCCTGTGACCACTGCCACTGACTTCCATGAAGAGCTTGAAGCTCTGGCAGCATTTTTAATGTCCTCTAGCAACTCCCAAAAGGAGCCTCTGCACTGTTCTTAAACTAGGGCAGCCAGAGCAGACCAAGCTGTTTTTCTAACTGGAGAATAATGGTGTGGGCAAGGCAGCAAAGCAGTTTGAGTTGCCTGGAAGCTCTCACTTCAGTTTAAGTGAGAGTGAAGTTCTCAGTTCAGCTTAAATGCTTTAGCATTCTGCTATCAGAATTCAAATGCAGCCACAGAATTATTTCTTTAGTGAAAGAAGGAAGCAGTGACCACGCCAGCACCTCTTGCTATGGATGTGGACAAGCACAACCTAGTATCAATGGCAGGAATGAGTTCACTACTGAACAGCCTGCAAGGAGCACACAGCTCACAGCTTAGTCACACAAAACCAAACTGTCTCGTGCCTCCCAAATGCTCCAAATGTGCATGGGAAAATGCCTATGGATGTGCACTCTGCACCATGCTCTCCCTGCTCAGCACATGCACAAAAATCACAGGAACAGGGTAATTAAAGAGTCAGAAAGGAGGGGGTTCTACTGCAGCTATTGTCCTTTCTGCTGTGTTTAGCAAATTAGAAGCTGGTGTTTCTTAAGAAACTAATGAACTGAGGTTTTTAAATTGCTGCCCCAGACTTGGTGGTGTTTCTGTTGGCATCCCTTGGGATTCGGGCTCCTAACTTGGGTGTAGGTTGTCCCAGTGAAGCCTTGCCCCAACACAACTCACACCAGCAGTTTTCTACTCAGCTCCTCATCCCATACAGACCTTGGCCAGTTCCCACATACAACCCCACAGTTTTGGGGTTCCCATCTGGTCCTCGGTTCACAGAGAAAGTAGATTTGTTTCGGTAGCCATTAATGATGGGCTGAGGGAGAAAAGAAGGAAAGCCTTGGATTAAAAGAAAAGGTAATGGAGGAAAGCCAAAACCCAGCCTGGTTGTTCTGTTGGCAGCATGGGAAGACACATGTGAATGTGCAAGATGCAGAAATGGAGCCTGGGTGTGAGACCTCCCTTGGGAGGAAGAAATGGCCACCTGTGACAGGTTTATCAGGAAATGCTCAGGCACAAAAAAAAAATGTTCCTAATCACTGAGCTGGTTTCACTCTCTGGCAATCACTGGCTGCAAAGCAGAATCTAGCAAGGACTGCCACGAGCACATTCTCTGCAACCAAGTAAACCCCACCATAAAACTTTGAGAGTTGAGTATTAGTGGCTCAGAGTGGACAGTGTTCCCATGGGATACTCACTGAAGGGACTACAGGCTGGAGAGGACAGCAGAGTCCACCAGGTTTCTGCACATCTATGCCCAGCTCCTCAAGATGAGATGCCAGTGTCTGCAAAATCTTCCTCTGGTTTTCATACTTCACCTACAGAGGAGTCTTAAGCCAGAAACACTCTCACAGACCACATGATGGTGGGCAGGTCTTCATCACCCACCTCTAAGAAGGAGGAAATACTGAAAGTATTATATATTATATATGTGGGATATTGCCCAGAAGAGCTCAGCCTTTCTCATCACCCCAGCTTCTTGGAGCAACGGGGAGAGATAGAAATCTTCTGTCCACTGCCATGTGACACATGGTCCATCCTGAAGCCCCAGT
The DNA here is from genome assembly GCA_013399055.1 of Ramphastos sulfuratus. Taxonomy (NCBI): domain Eukaryota; kingdom Metazoa; phylum Chordata; class Aves; order Piciformes; family Ramphastidae; genus Ramphastos; species Ramphastos sulfuratus. The sequence continues at coordinate 189,677 of WBNM01020497.1, forward strand.
GAACCAGGTGTCCCACACTGGACAGGATCACTGTGCAAGTGCCCATCCTCTTGTGTTGGTGACCTCACACACCACCCACAGTGACCCCAGTCCCATCCTTCACAATAACTTAAGATTTAGAGCAGCAGTAAATGGAGTCTGAAGACTTTACAGCATTAAGCAACAAAGCTGCTCAGGGCTGTTGCTCAAGGAGGACAGAAAGGAGGACCACAGTTGGGGCAACAAGACAAAGCAAAGTCCAGGTAAGCACATCTTACCTGCAACTGCTCTTGATAGGGAAGTCTCCACAGTGGAGTCACTGCATTTGCTAACCTAGAAAACACAACACTGCTCAGAGCTGCTCTCTGCCTGATACAGTGAAACATGCCCACCAGCTGCTTTATGGGCAAGAGCCTTCTGGTATGGGCCCTGCACCAGAACTGGCTGTGAATATCCAAACTCCATTTATATGGTACCTTCCTCGTGCAGAGTCCTTGTGGCTGGAAAAGTGAGCCGGGAGCCACAACCAGCTCTCCAGAGGGCAAGCTGAGCCTTGGGTAGAAAACTGACTAGCAATGCCTGCATGTCCTGGGTAAGCCAGGTATTCTTTCCCATCCCCCTTTAGAGGACAGGGCCAGGATTAGCAATTTCCCTGCACAGGGACCCCAGGAGACACTGACTCCAGGCTGGCAATGCCAGGGGAATGGGCATTCACGTTACTGGAGTCAGAAGGGAAAAAACAAAACAACAAACCAACCAACCCAAACAAACAGCAATACAAAACCAAATGTAGGCAGAGAAAGGGGGAAAAAAAAGAGGTCATGTTGTAGCTTCAGATGGGCTCTATTGCTTCCTGAATCAGAGGCTTTGGCTCTAAGGACAGTCCAAGTCCTGTCTCCCTGCAGTTTTCCTTTAAAAGACCAAGATGCTCATCATTGATACTCCCCATCCTGCATCATCTACCTGTTCACATTTCCAGCCATTACCTACATCTTTTTTGCTGATGCTGTCCTAGATGCAAAGCAACCACAGTGAAATGCAGTTGTGCAGCAGGCAGGGGATTACAGGCTGCACTCTCAGTAACCCAGCCACGCAGCAGCAGTTTAGAGCTAAACCTTGGGACTTGTCACTACTTACATCTGAGGTAAGGTGAACAAAACCAAAACACATAAAAGCTGATTAAAAACCCCAGAGTAGGGGTGAGGTGGATACGGTCCAGACTATAGCAACTATCCATCAACCACTGCCTCACTGAGCTCATAGAGAACCTCACCCCATGGCTGCTGTTATTACTTACTGGGATTTTGAAATTGCTTCCAAAGCACCCAGTGTCTACTACTTTCAGGCACAGAACTGCAAATCAAATGGAATACTAATTTTTTTCTTGCCAATGTACAACTGCTCTGTTCCTGATCCTTTTCTCTTGGCTTTGGGATTATTCCTATCCTCAGGCAGAGCTCTACGAAAGCCAGCTGAACTCTGGCTCTTACTAGGGAGAGCTGATTTGAGGTGAAACCCTCAACCCGCTTCAGGTGCTTGCAGCTTTGGAAGATCGCTCGTTTCCAAAAAGCAGTACCTCTCTTCCCACGAAGAATCTGGGGGGCTGCAGCCCTCCCTGCCTTTTTTCTTCTCCTTCCACTTTGCTGCTGTCGTCTTCTCCGTCAGCAGGCTGCGGTCGGGACCTGGCCGGCTGCTCAGGAGAGCCCTCCAAGGGCGGAGGTGCCGGCGGGGCAGCCTCGCCGCGCAGCACAAAGCCATGGCGGGCAGGTGAAAGGCTGCACTCCTGCGAGCAGCGCGGCCAGCCTGCCCTCAGTTGCGCTTTGGGATACAGCTGGAGGAAGGCAGCGTGCGGGTGGCCAGCACCGGCAGCTAAATCACTTGGTTTCAAGTCTCCCACGGCAGGTCCGACCCAGCGGGAGCACTCTCACTTTGCTCAGAGCTGCCGCACGCTGCCTGCAGTGCATCCAGGGCCCCTGCCCCGGGCCGGGCGGGCAGCGCGGCGGGAGCCAGCAGCCGAAAGCAGCCTTTCCTCCCTCGGCCGCAGGTGACCGGCTGCGAAGCCAGAGCAAGCACCGCTACTGCCCTGCTGACCCCGGGCCCTGCCGCAGCTCTCATCGCCCAGCTCCGCTCTCGCGTGACGAGGAGCTCGCTCCTCCCGCTCGCCTCCCACCGCCGCCTCGCCCTTTCGCGCCTCCGGTGGCCGGATGCGGAGGGCTGGGTTTCTGCCGCCCTGTGCAGTGCTTACGGCTGAGAAACCTCTCCAGGCTAGGGAACTCCCTAGTACGGAGCCAGGCCCAGCTCCCGCTTTCGTCCGAAGCCCGCAGTCTCTGGGTTAGCAGCTGTGCTACCGAAAACCTACTCAAGCTACCACCACTGGTACCCGGGCAACCGCCTGCAGGTCAACGACCAACTCCTTTTGTCCTCCACGACAGCCAAACAGAGTCTCAGGTGGGCTGCACTGTCTCGTTTTCGGGAGAAAAAACGAATTTGTAATCATAGAATGGTAAGGTTGGAAGGGACCTCAAGATCAGCTAGTTCCAACCCCCTGCCATNGGCTTTTTGTGGTTTTGCTTGGTTGTTTGTTTAATCTATCCTCAGGACACAGAGCGTGGTTCTGCCCTAAACTGGCTTTGGGATTACACTTTCTTCAAGGATGGCAACTTTCAGTCTGTACAATAAGTAGTTTACTATGACTCAAAATAAAGGAGATGGAACATATTCACTCATCAATTATTATTTGCTTCTGTTACAGAATTCGTATTAAAAATAAATAAGGACATAGAGGAAACGTCAACAGAGACCGTGGATGAAGTAACCAGTCCAACCCCGGCCCCGCCGCCCCGCGGAAGCAAGGCAAGGCTCAGAGTCCCTGTCCGGCGGGGCTCAGCATCTCCTGCAGCACCAGATGCAGCAGATGGTTCTGTTCGGCGCTCAGAAGCGGCCAGAGCTCGGCCTGCAGGGCCTTCAGCGCCTCCGCGTCCTTCTCCTGGCACGCCAGCACGGCCGACTGCAGCAAGAGGAAAAGCTCGGCCGGTAGGTAGCTCGCTGCCGGCGGCAGCCCTCCGGTGGCCCCGGGACCACCGCCAAGTCCTGGCCCCGGGCTGCCCTCGGGCGCCTCCCAGCAGTACTGCTCCAGCGTCCGGGCGTGCTCGGGCAGCAGTTTTGCGGGAGGAGGCTGCAGCAGGAGCAGTAGCAGCACCCGAGAAACCTCGCAGCGTGCCAGCACGTCCAGGCACGCACCGCCGGGTACGCCGCCAGCACCCAGTCCGGCCCCGGCTAGCGCCTGTGCCCGGGTCAGCGCCGCCAGTGCGCCGGCGTAATCGCGGCCCAAGAGCAAACAGGAGGCGCGTTCAGCCAAGCAGCGCAGGGCCTCCAGGGGAAGCCGCGCCGCCGTCAGCAGCTCGGCCGCCCGCTGTAGAGGCGCGGCAGCGCGGGCGGGCTGTCCCGTGTCGCGCAGCGCCGCCGCCAGCTCCAGGCACAGCCCAGCCGCCAGCGCCGGCTGCCCCCGCTCCAGGTGCAAGCGGGCCGCGAAGGCGCCGCAGCTTTGCGCCGCTGCCACATGTTCACCGAAGCCGCCGCGCAGCCCCAGGCGCTGCCGCAAGTCCCGCTCCTGCCGCAGGAAGAGCCGCGCCGCCTCGGCCAGGGCGGCCGCCTCGGCGGGCCCGTGGAAGAGGCTCTGGGCGCAGCGCGCTACGGCCAGCTGGCACCAGGCAGCGTAAGGCAGGCTCTCCTGGGCACGCAGTTCCCGCGCCAGCGCCGCGAACTGCTCTGCCGCCTCCGCTACGTTCGGCTTCCGCAAGAACCGCCTCCGTAGCTTAGCCGACACCAGCCGGTATCGCGAAAGGAAGTCCCCGTCCCCACCGAGGCCCGGCGCGGCGCCGCCCGCCGCGCCGGAGCCCGAGCCGCCCGCAGCCGCCAGCATCGCGCACCGCCCGGAACTGACGCGCCCCGGCGCACTCTGCTCCGACTCGCGTGGCGCTGACCAATCGCAGCCCCGTACAGAGTCACGCGGGCGGGGAGCTGACGGTGAAGGGCGGAACGATGGCACGGAGCGCATCGAGCGAACAGCTCCCCGCGTTCTGTGAACCTGCGGTTACTGCAGGTGCCGGCAGGGGCAGCCTGGGGCAGGCGGCGCTGGCAGCGGATTGGTCACGCAAGTGACGCGGGGCTTGTCGGGAGGGGCAGGGCCTGCTGCGCTCCTCCCTTCCGGTCCTTGCGCGGCGGCGGTGCTACCACGCGGGGCGGCCATGGCGGACGAGGACGGTGCGTAGCGGCGGGAACCCGCGGGATGGCGCCTCGCCCCTGCGGGCGCGGTGTGCAGAGGCGGGAGGCGGCTTGGGGGGGCCCGGCGGGAGGCGTCCACGCGGGACTCGGGATCACTGCTGTGCCACGTTGGGGAGGGCTGGCGGCGAGCACTCTCCCGGTCTTCTCCCGCTCCCGGCGCGGTAGGGCCGGCAGGGCCTCCGCGGAATGCTGAGTGTTTCGCTTCCGCAGGTTCCAGCGTAAAGAAGCGTCGGAAGAAGGAGAAACGTGTACTGCTTGATGAGGATGTAGCGGTGAGTGCGGGACCGCCAGCCCTGCCGGAGACTTACCTAGGGCCAAGCTTGGGGTGTCTGGAGGCTTTCCCAACCCCATCAGCGGCGGCAGGGTTCCTGGGGCTTGGAAGGAGGTCTGGGTGCGGCGGAGCCCACCGAGCGTGCCCAGATGGGTTTCCCCCGCCCTTGGCAGTGGGAGCATGGCGGCTCCGCGCGGAGAAGCCGCGGCCGCGTGGCGGGCAGCAGAGCCGCGTGGGGGAGGTGGGGCGCAGCGGGCGGGTGCGCGGGTGGGAGCGCGGCTCGCCAGCTTCCTCTGATCTGATAATTTAATCTACCCCTAGGACATTCAGCACACCGAGGAATTTTTTATCAAGCCCGAGTCCCGGATCCCACAACTGGATACGTCTCAGTGGCCTTTGCTGCTGAAGGTAGAGCCGGTTATAGGCATCTTAATGGCTCCGTGCTGTCCTCGTTCCTTCTTTTGTTCAATCAGTGCAGGTCCACTGCTCTTTCTTTGTGTCACCATTTTAAGAACCAGCACGTGTGACACTCAAAGCAGAAGCAAACCCCCTGCTTGCAGAAAACAGGTTACAAAGTTCGTTCATCAGTATCGTTTGCATGCCTGTTCTCTAGGTTTATCATTTTCTGTAACGACCCCGCTGGATTTCTTAAGCTGTTTATTTCTGTCTCAGTGGCCTGTGTATAGGAGTATTTTGTGCTGGGTTTCTGTGGTGGTGGATTTATCCTGCGTTTTAAATGTTGGCATTCTCCTGCTTTCCTATCTCTTTTCAGTGCAGGGGTTCTGCTTCTCTATCTGGAAAACGTGGTTTCATTGTTAGGTCATTTTCATTTTGGAAGAGACTCTCTTGCTTAAATGTACAAGTCAGTTTGTAACTGCAGAGATGCAATGCTGAAACCAACGTGAGCTCAAGAACATGTCTTATTTTTTTGCTTGGATCTTGCAGAACTTCAACAAGTTAAATGTGCTGACGGCACACTACACACCTCTTCCTTCTGGTGCTAATCCCCTGAAGAGGGAGATTTCTGACTATGTTAGGTGAGTGTAATAAGGGTCAGAGGGGCTTATTTTTACTGCACAGTTAATATTCTCAAACTGGGTTCCCCTTGTACCTTTCTGTTTGACTCAGGTGCTTTGCTACTAACCAGTGAAGATGTAAATAGGACCACCTGGTTATTTCCTATAAAGCTGTCTTGTTCTGGGGTTGTGGCTGGCTTGCGAAGGGCCATGCAAACACTTGAGGAATTATGTGGACTCTTACAGAAAGTCTTTTGGCCTTCTAGGCTTTGATACTGTAGTTTGTAGCATTTGATTTAGTTTAATGATTAGCAGTCTGGGGGAGAAAAGAAATCTTTGACCACGGAATACATCACCTACACAGAGCAGCTTGAAGTGTGCTTGCTGAGAGCAGCTATGAGGCTCATCTCTTGTTTAGCAGTACAGAAATGCATTTATTTGTAGCCATGGAAAATACTGTCAAAACTCTTGTGCTCTTCCTCTGTCAGCTCTGAAGTTTCGCTCCTGCTCTTGTGTTGTCATGCACTGTAGGTCTGGCTTTATTAACCTGGACAAACCTTCCAATCCATCTTCCCACGAGGTGGTTGCATGGATCCGACGTATTCTTCGAGTGGAGAAGACTGGGCACAGTGGCACTCTGGATCCTAAGGTGACTGGGTGCCTCATTGTCTGCATCGAGAGGGCAACACGGCTGGTCAAATCTCAGCAGAGTGCAGGTATGTTTACTGCCTGGAACTCTTTGTAGTCTGAGTGGGGAGATGAGTTTTGGAGAAGACAAAATGGAGATTCCTAGCCTTTGGAAGGACTACGCTCAGTACCTTGAGATTAAGGGTTGCATATTCTTTTCATTCCAAGCTCCTTTGTGCTTCCATAGGATTTTTAATTGCCTTTCTGAGTCAGTTAAAATGCTTCTGAGAGACTGGTTTCATTTACTAACTGAGCTTACAGCCTCAGCCTCTACCAGTCCACTGAAATAACACTTGGTGAAGAAATAAATGGATCTTAGATTAATGCTGTTGGAAGAATAACCAACTCCAACCAAGTCCACTGAAATAACACTTGGTGAAGAAATAAATGGATCTTAGATTAATGCTGTTGGAATAATAACCAACACTTGATGAAGAAGTAAATGGATCTTAGATTAATGCTGTACGAAGAATAACCAACACTTGGTGAAGAAATAAATGGATCTTAGATTAATGCTGTACGAAGAATAACCAACTCCATAATAAACTGTGTGCACTTCCTGGGAGAGGTGGTTGTGAAATTGTCAGAGCTCTGTGGCTGTGAGCCAGTATGGACCTTGAAGTCAACATTAAATGCAAGTGGCCAGTCCTGACTGCTCTTGTCGTTCTTGCAGGCAAAGAGTATGTGGGAATTGTTCGGCTGCACAATGCAATTGAAAGTGAGGCTCAGCTTGCCAGGGTAAGTCTGGGCACACTGAAACATGTTGGCACTTTCTTATGCAGTGTCCAGCGTTGGTAGGAGATGAGAGGGTAGGGGCAGACCCGAGGTGTGCTTTGTGTGTGAGGTGATGATGAAGTTTATCCATTCTCTGAGTGCAATGGTGCTGTCCTCCTGTAGCACCCAGATTCCTGTTCTAGGGTCTGGGTGCTGTGCAGCCTCCAGAAACCCTTCAGTCTTCTGGTGTTCTACTGGGGGCTGCTGCGGTCTGTGGCTGGCTGCCTACAGGAGTGAAGTGGTGCCAGTAGGGTTGGAACCCCTCTTTGGAGGTGCTTCATCCCGACTGAGATGAGGGATGATGTCTGATCACATACTGCCACCTGGTGAGAAAGCCCAGTTGTGCTCACTGGCAGCTGGGGTGGCATTTTGACCACATTACTGGTTCAGATGGTCTTTATTAAAGGTGACATCACCAAATTGTGCTGAACCTTGTAGTTTCTTACTATGGAAGTAGTCGTAGTTGCTGGAGACCCCGAGGTGCTGTTGTGCTGGGGCAGAGATGTGAGCTGTTATTTCTGCTTTTGCCCTCAGGCAATAGAAACTCTGACAGGGGCCCTGTTTCAGCGACCACCCCTCATTGCTGCTGTCAAACGACAACTGAGAGTCAGAACCATCTATGAGAGCAAGCTGGTGGAGTATGATCCTGAAAGAAGATTAGGTAAACCAAGGTTTTCCTGCTTTCTTCCTTGTAAGATGACAGTTGATCTTTTTTTTTTTTTTTTTTGTGACATGGGCTGCTTCCTGGTTTTGGTAATGCTTTAAGACCCAAGTCCTCACCACTACCAAGCAGTGACTGCTTCATATGTGACTTTGGTGTGCTGAGAAGCAGATCCCACCTATTTTATTTGTACTACTGCATCCTTCACCGAGGAGCCAAATGATGTCAACTGGATGGCATTAGCACTCAGTGCAAAGATGACCTTCATCTATCACCCTAGGCTGATGGCTCTGTGAAGGGTTGGATGTATAGCTTTTTTTGGAGGGAGATTTTAAATAGGTGTTTAAATACTGTCCTGTTGTGTGTTTCAGGTATCTTCTGGGTGAGCTGTGAAGCTGGCACATACATCAGAACACTCTGTGTTCACCTTGGCTTGCTGCTGGGTGTGGGCGGCCAGATGCAGGAGCTCCGCAGAGTGCGCTCGGGCGTCCTGGGAGAAATGGTACAGTGCTAGCTTTAACTATAGCCAGCAGCTTTGAAACTGTCATAATTGCAAGAGTTCCTTGAAATGTCTTGTTTTAGCAGTGTTAGGAGGAGGTGCAGGTGCTTGGCATGTGGGAAGACAGCCCCAAAAGTGTGGGAGCTCTCGCTGTAGAGGGTCTGTAACCAAAGCGTTGAGTTCAGTTCAGGGTGTTGCCCTTGTTCTGGTAATTAAGCTTTGGGACAGTGAGTGACTGGGAAGTGCACCATGGTGGCTGAAAGTTTGTTTTATGCCACCTCTGTTTCTCAGCCTACAAACCATGCACGTGCCAGAGATTCAGATGTGTGAACATCTTTACAGTGAGGGTGGTGGGACACTGGAACAGGTTGCCCAGGGAGGTTGTGGCTGCTCCCTCCCTGGAGGTGTTCAAGGCCAGGTTGGACGAGGCCTTGAGTGACCTGTGCTAGTGGGAGGTGTCCCTGCCTGTGGCAGGGGGTTGGAACTAAATGATCCTTGAGGTCCCTTCCAACCTTACCATTCTATGATTCTATGTCCGCTTAGCCATTCTGTGACCACTTGGTGTCAGGGCATGCTGCAGGAAGCCTGCTTCAGTCTTGTGTGACCTTCAACACTTGTGTAGAGTCTTTTCAGTCTGGTCATAGCTGGATCCTGCTGCTGACCCAGACTCCAGAACCAGTTGCTTTTCCTTGCAGACAAAGCAGGTGTATTGGGAGTGCAGGTGCTTCCCCACTCATCTGCGCACTCAGATGTAATCACTGGTGGTCAACTGTTTCTCAGTTTCAGGTGTTGGGTGCTTCAAGAATTTATTCCATGTCACAGATTGGAAGCCATTTGATGGGCCAGTAGCCTGTGGTGATGGGACATAGGGCAACGGTTTCAAACTAGAGAAGAGTAGATTTAGATTGGATGTTAGGAACAGGTTCTGCACCACAAGGGTGGTGAAACATTGCAGCAGGTTGCCCAGAATGGTAATCGAGGTCCCATTCCTGGAGATAACTCAGGGTGAGGCTCAACAGGGCTCTGGGCAACATGCTCTAGTGGAGGATGCCCCTGCTGACAATCTTTGGACATCCTTTCCAACCCAAACCATTTTATGATCCTGTGATTTATATTTCTGCTCACTAATCTTTTGTATAGGCATCTCAGGGTTTGTTTTTTTTTTTTTTTTTTTTTTACATTCATTGGGTTGCATTTCAAAGTTGAAGGTGGGCAATCTATATCCTAGATCAAGTGCTGTCTGAGAATAGGAAGGTTGAAGGTTGTGGTGGCACCTCAGGCTGTTGAGGCAAAGTATTCTTGCCTCTTTCAGGTTGCTTTCTTGATGCTTCTGAGTTGGGACATGTGTTTTTTGCTCCCTTTCGGCACACTGTCTGCTGTTGGGCTTGAGCTGTCATGGTTTGGTGGCTGGTGTTAAGAGTTTAGAGGGGCTGTGTCTTTGCAGGACAACATGGTGACGATGCACGACGTCCTGGACGCACAGTGGCAGTATGACAACCACAAGGATGACAGCTACCTGCGAAGAGTTATCCTGCCCTTGGAGAAGCTGCTGACCTCACACAAGCGGCTGGTCATGAAGGACAGCGCGGTGAGTCCTGAGGGCTTGCCCGAGCCTGCAGACTTGCACAGCCGATAGGATAAATGGGGAGTCAGGATCTACATGCTCAGTGCTGTCCTGGTTGTGTGCTGTGTAGGACTTGGTGTGGGCCACTGCCGGATCAGCAGTAGGGTCACAGGATGTTAGGATTGGAAGGAACCTCTGGAGGTCTTCCAGTCCAAATCCCCTGCCACAGCAGGACCATAGAATCTAGCACAGGTCACACAGGAACACATCCAGACAGGCCTGGAAAGTCTCCAAAGAAGGAGACTCCACAACCTCTCTGGGGAGCCTGTTCCTTTGCTCTGTGACCCTTGCAGTAAAGAAGTTCTTACTCATGTTGAGGTGGAACATCCTGTGCTGCAGCATCCATCCGTTACCTCTTGTCCTATCCCAGGGCACAAGTGAGCAGAGCCTGTCCCTGTCCCTTCCTTCTTGACCCCCAGTCCTCAGATACTTACAGACATTGATCAGGTCCCCTCTCAGTCTTCTCTCCAGCCTAAACAGCCCCAGGGCTGTCTCTTGCAAAGGCCAAGAACAGAATGGCAGAGAAGCTGCCCTCCACACCTCAGGAGGATGCTGGTGGTTGTAAGAGATCCATCCATGTTTGCTGTGGTAGATGCTTTGTTTTCCTTGCTTCTTCCAAAACCCCCAAGTCTTATATAGTGGACAATAAGAAACAGATACTTGGGGATGTTACTGCTGGGACAGTGATGGCAGTGGGAAGCTAAAACATTGCAGGTACTTCTCACCTTGCCTTTATCCTCTAACAGTTTGTAAGCTGTCCTTTTCCTTACGTTTTCAGGTTAATGCTATTTGCTATGGAGCCAAGATCATGCTGCCTGGTGTCCTGAGGTATGAAGATGGTATTGAGCTTAACCAGGAGATTGTTGTTATCACCACAAAAGGAGAAGCTATCTGCCTAGGTATGGAACTCCTTGTTCTTTTGCCCACTTAACTGCAGACTGCTTTCCAGTGAATGAGTCACAAGGGTGCTTTCCTCGTGGGGACTGTGGGTTAGCACACCTTGTCATGTTAAGGAACAGTGGCTGCATCAGTCCTTAGGAAGCTGTGGAGAGTACCTCAGCCTGGTTTCAGCTGTCTGATGCTCAGGTGTACTCAGTGTGTGAAGTGATGACAAAGTTTATCCATTCTCTGAGTGCAATGGTGCTGTCCTCCTGTAGCACCCAGATTCCTGTTCTAGGGTCTGGATGTTGTGCAGCCTCCAGAGACTCTTCCAGTCTCCCAGTGTCCTACTGGGGGCTGGTGTGGTCTGTGGCTGGCTACCTGCAGGAGTGAATTGGTGCCAGCAGGGTTGGAGACCCTCTCTGGGGGGCCTCCGTCCTGACTGAGATGAGGGATGATGTCTGATCACATGCTGACACATCACACTTTCTGAGCAGATCACTGTAAGATCAACTACCAGCTTCTCTGAAGCGACTCCAAAGGCTGGTTTGCTCTAACCAGCATCTTTAAAGAAGCTGTGTAGGTGACAGTGCTGACTTAGTGTACAGATGGGTTGTCACAGTGCTCAGTGCTGCGTGGCCCCATGCTCTGTCCAGGCCTATTGGACTGAGAAGCCTCAGGAGTGTAACCCAGCCAGGCTGTTCTGGTTGCACTGCCTGCACTCTGGTCACCATCTTGGGGACCTGCAAGCAAAACAGACTCCATCTGGAGTATTGTGTACAGTTCTGGAGCCCCCAGCACAGGAAGGACATGAAACTGTTGGAGCGGGTCCAGAAGTGGCCACAAAGATGCTGAGAGGGCTGCAGCAGCTCTGCTATGAGGACAGGCTGAGAGAGTTGGGGCTCTGCAGCCTGGAGAAGAGAAGGCTTCCAGGAGACCTTAGAGTAGCCTTCCAATATCTGGAGGGTGCCTGCAGGAAGGCTGGGGAGGGAATATTGACAAGGTCTTGTAATGACAGGCCAAGGGGCAGTGGGTTTAAACTGGCAGAGGGGACATTTAGACTGGATGTTAGGAGGAAGTTCTTTATAGTGAGGGTGGTGAGACAGTGGCACAGGTTGCCCAGGGAGGTTGTGGCTGCTTCCTCCCTGGAGGTGTTCAAGGCCAGGCTGGACAAGGCCTTGAGTGACCTGTGCTAGTGGGAGGTGTCCCTGCCTATGGCAGGGGGTTGGAACTGGATGATCCTTGAGGTCCCTTCCAACCTTACCATACCTTACCATTAATCTCCTCTAATTTGGCTCTTCAGTGTTTTGGGAGCTGAGGGAGGAGCAGCACTGCTCCCTTCTGTGGTAGTGTGGTTCCTTTGTGCTGCCTGAAAGTGCTCAAGCTGCTCACAGAGCTCTTCATTACCCAATGGTGCTGCTGCTCTGAGAAATGGTTAGTCTTGCTGTGTTTGCTGATCAGCAATGGTCTTCTGGTATAAGCTGGAGAGGCCTGTGCTAGGCAGGCATGGCTAATGACTGGTACACTTGCTGCCCTTGAGCAGGACAACTCTGAAGTTAGTCCAGAACTTGCCTCCAGTGAGAATGAAATGGCACTGGTGTGGGGAGGGGGGGTTGCTCATTGATGTGCTGAGAGAGGAAGGACAGGCTGCATGCAGCAGGTTCATGCATCACTGCTGCAGTTCTGTTAAAATTACTGAACTCTGCCTCCTCCTGCAGCCATTGCCTTGATGACCACGGCAGTCATTTCTACCTGTGACCATGGTGTTGTGGCCAAGATCAAGAGGGTGATCATGGAGAGAGACACCTACCCACGCAAGTGGGGTCTTGGTCCCAAGGTGAGTGGCTTGGGGGTGCAGTCAGTCCCAGGGTGGCCAGTACAACCCAGCTTTTAGGCATGTGGTGTTCCAGACCGCGCAGCAGAGCTGCATCTACATCTCCTCCAGGACCTTGGTGTAATTCTGCTGTGCTTTCCTGGAGGCCTGGTGGTGCTTCCAGCTGCCGGGACCATGCCAGCCTGGTGCTTTCCATCACAGTGGAGCCTGGGCAACTCTACCTGATGTCCAGCTGAGGCTGCCACTGGTGCTTAGATGTGAGCTGCTCTGGTCTGTATAGCAGCAGCCCTCTTGCTAAAGAGCCAAATGATGTGAAGTGGATGGCATGAGCGCTTTGTGCAAAGATGACCTTCATCTATCACCCAATACTGATGGCTCTAGAGGGGCAGGGCAAGAAGCTGCCTTTCCTTCTGGTGCAACTGCAACAGTGCCAGCTTGTCACGTGAGACACTTAAATGGTGCCTGAAGGACATGAGCAGTGGGAGCACCTGTTGGGTTCCTCTCCCATCTCAAGCATGGGGTGGTCACGGAAAGCAGAAGGTCAGCAGTGCTGGCTTAACTGCACTCAGACTTAAAGCTCAGTGTAGGGTTGCTGTGGCCTCTTCCATTCCTGTGATTCAGAAAAAGTGCAGAAAGCTGTAGGGATGCATGCACATCGTTGGTTCCTGGGTTATGTCCTCTTAGGCTGAAGCCCCAGGGAGGATTTCTCCTCTGTGGAGCTTCAGTCTTACTTGTTGCACATTGCTCTCAGGCCAGTCAGAAAAAGATGATGATCCAGAAGGGTTTGTTGGACAAGCATGGAAAGCCCAATGAGAACACGCCAGGTTCCTGGAAGGAGGAGTATGTGGATTACAGGTGGGTGCAAGCTGTGTGGCTCCCAGGAGCACCCTGTGCAGTGAGGGCTGGGCTGAGAGCTGCCATTTGTGCTTGGAGTGCATCAGGCCTGGCCCAAGGCTGTCAGCTGTCTGGACTCATGGGGTGTGGTGTGCAGGCCCAGGGAATATGCTGCTGGTGGACAGTGCCAGAGAGAAAGGCCCTGAGCAGATGGTTATCCCTTTCTAGCCTGTCCATGTGGTTTTAGAGGGAGTCAAATCTGCTAAATGAAAGAGGGGAGGCCTTGCTGTTACCCAGCCAGCTGGCCCTGGTGCAGGCTGCAGGTCTTCCCCACACCAACCTCCCCACCTAGTGCCTGGCACTGGTTGCAGAGCCCTTGAGAGGGGGAGAGGGCTTTGTGCTCGTGGAGAGCAGCATGAGGTAGCAGCTCAGCCTGGGCATCTTCTCTTTCAGGGATACTTCCAAGAAAGAGGCAGCTGCCATTTCTCGAGCTGTTTCAGAGCCGGAGAGGACTCCAAAAGTGAGTATCATTAGCACCCTCTAAGGTTGTTTGGGCCCTGGTGAAGAGCAGATGCATACCTGAATATTCTGGGGATTGACTGTCTCAATGTGTTGTGGTTGCATGGCCAGGAGCTAGCTCTAGGGTGACCTGTTTAGGGCCTTACTCTGAGTGCTTGTCTCTGGGATGTGGTCTCATACCCAGAGCACAATGTGAGAATGAGGAGGTCTGACCTGTGGCACACAAGCTGCAGTGTCTAAGAAAATGTGTCCTGTAGAGCCACAGTGAAGGTTTGTTGTACCAGAGAACCTTTCAGGAGTCTACAGAGAGTTGCAGAAATGTCCATGCAAGAGTTCATCTAAAGTTCCCTTAATTCAGGGTTTGTGCAGTGATCTTTAAGGATCTAAGTCAGGGCTTGTAGCTGCATTTGGAAAGGTGCAGCAGTGTTTCACACCCTGGAGCATTTTGGGTAGGGAGTGCAGTTCTGGGCAGAGGCAAGTCCCAGGCAGTGTACGTTGGAAGGGACTGCTGGCAGTTGATACTCACTCTCCCACTCAAAGCACTGTTACCTGCAAAGTTCAGATCGGGCAAGAGAGTTACAGTGGGCTTGCAGAAAGCTTTCCCATCAGTGGAGGTGCTTTGGCAGGTGGGGTGGGTGGCTGACAACCTGTTCCCCCAACAGAGGAAGCGAGAGCCGGAGAGTGAGAGCGAGGAGGCCGCGACCCCACCGTCCCCTGCCACTCCACCACCAGAGGAGCTGAGCAAAAAGGAAAAGAAAAAAAAGAAGAAAGAGAAGAAGGCCAAAGAGGCAGCTGAGAGTGAGGGAGAGCAAACAGAAGTGGTATGTAATTGGATGCTGCCATGGTTCGGTTCCAGGGTGCCAAGCTCCCTGCACAAGGTGGCTCCTTAGGGCCATTTGTAAGCAGAGCTGGTTGAAGGTCGTGGGAGATCAGGCAGGTGAAACTTGTGGGGGGTGGATCTGCAGTGGGGCAGCCATCTGTGCTTTGGGGCAGTAGGTAGGTACATGTTCCTGCCAGGCCACCTCTGCTCTGCCACCTTGGAAGTGCCCCAGTGGGAGGATGGTGCCTGGCATAGTGTGAGGGAGGATTGTGGCTATGGAGAGCCTGCATTGGAATGGGGCTGTCCCTCCTGAAGTGAGCAGTGGGCTATTTCTTTTTGACTCCTTCCAACCTTTTCACAGACCTGTGAGACCAGCACCAAGAAGAAGAAGAAGAAGAAGAAGAAACAAAAGGAAGCAGAAGAGAGCTCAGAGTAAGCGACTGGACCTCTCCACAGCAGATGACCTCACTGGCCGAGAGGGAGGAGTCCGAGGCCTTGGGAAGAAGAGGACTGACTGCACAGCAGAGGGGCCAGCAACTTCCAAGTCCCTGTTATGCTGTGTACAGGAGTGAGCAGGAGTGTTTGCCCACGATGCCACTTGCTCAGATCCCCCTCCTCATCCTGTTTTAAGGGTTGCCAGAGGAGCGGGGTGCTCAGCTGCCCCTGCACTGTGTTGCTCTCTAAAGCTGAATGATACGATGCCAGTAGTAGTGGTATCTTCAGGGAAGCTGCTGGTTGTTACTTGGTGTCTGTTTTCACCCTGAGAGGGAGGAATATTTCCCCCCACCCCCTTCTTGTCCTGCCTCTTTCTTCCTTTTCTTCCAGGATTGGGATTGCTACCTGACAGCTGCTGAATGTGTTGGTATCTGAAGGACTAGCTTTGTCATGGATTTTGATAAGGACAGTCACATGAGTTATTGGAAGGGCCCTGCTTTGATTTTAACCTGGCCATATGTTGGCCTGATGTTCAACTAGAGAAGATCAAATAGTCCACCCCAGATGCTCATTACTCCTCTTTCATAAATCAATTAGAACATTAAATTCTTCTCACTTTATAGTGTGAGAACTTGTTAGTTGTCAGGTGGCCAGTAGGCTTTTCTAAAGGGCTGTTGAGACTCAGTCCTTCTGAGGAAGAACTTAGCCAGAGGCAGCTCTAAGGGGCGGGGCACTGGGTGTGGGGCTTGAACGGTTTCAGAAAGCCTTGTCCCATTTTCCTTGTCTGAGGTAGCTTGCTGAGGGAGAGTGGTCTTTTCCTGTCACAGCTGAGCCAGGATTTTGTTTCTTAAGAGAGGATCCAGGCTGTTTTTTCCTTAGCTTCATCCCTGTTGAGATTGCCTTGGCCTTGTATTTATCTCAACCATCTGACTTTTCTCCTTTTGAGTGCTAGAGATGTAGGCAGGCAGTAGGGCCAGCAGCTGGTGACTGTCAGAATCTGAGCAGGGAAAAAAAAAAGTCCATTTTTGTATTCTTTTTGACATAAAAATAAAAGCCTTATTTTTAAATGGGTGATTTTCTTGCTTATGTAGGTCCTGTAAGAGATTGGTGGTGAAGGAGGCAGCTTACACATGTGCATGATGCAGCTGGGAAGGTAATAGCTTTCCCTTCCACCCAGCCTTTGTGCTGCTCTCCTGAAGAAGCTGCTGGTGCAGAGAAGTGGTCATGTTGACTGGAACATTACTGGAGGGGCCTTGGTTACTGGTCAGGGCTTCCCAGGTACTTAAGGGCCACTCCCCAGTAAAGGCCCAGCCTGGAAGCTGGGTGTTTGCCTTCTCCTTTGCTACAGTGAGCTGCTGGACAGCTATGTAGGTGGCCAGCAGGGACTGTTTGGTCCTTACTTGCCTAGCTTTGAGTCTGTTAGGATCAGGGAGGTGGGAAGAGACTTGGGAAGTGCCAGCATGCTAAAAAGCACAACACCTTTTACAGCAGTGTTTCATTCAGCACATGTTTATTGCTGCTTATTGATTCCCTGCAGTGGATCAGAACAAAGGTCCCTATTGCACATCAACAGATATATTGTTTTTGGCATCCTTAAGAAATTGCACAAGCCTTTTCCCTCTTTCCTCTAGCTGGCTGCTGAACACACAAATGAGATTCTTCCACCTAAATGATGGCTATGGTTTGCCCAGGAGCCATGGTGATGCTTCCTGGACATGGTCATGGTAGGGCTTGTGCATAAGGGGGCTCTTACAGGAGGAGCCCCTTGGAGTGGGTGGGGTTCATGTTTGCATACAGTGTGGGAGACACCCTAGACTCCAGAAAACATGCCTGGATGATCTTTTACAGAGACAGTGTTTCTACTGCATGCAACAGATAAACTTGTGGCTGGACTGAATTCACCCCTTGTACTGGCCCCTCTGGGGTTTGGTCTGCAGGGCTTCCTTAGCTGCTTGGAGCCTCTCCAGCCAGGCAGTAACAGTCTAAGCTGCACGGTGAGAATTTCAATACAACTACAGTTGCACAGGGTGAATCAGAACACTCCAAACATGTAATGCAGGGTGAGACTTGCCTAGGGGTGGCATGTTCCACACCACCTTTTTGTCAAATCCACACTTGGCTTTTTCTGCTCTTCCCCATTTGTGAGGGGAAACTTGGATGTAGAAGCTCAGGGGTGGTCTCTGGGAAGCTTCCTAAGCTCTGGGCTTCTTGAAGCCTCGTGGACACTGGCCAGGCTTTTGAGGTGTTTGTGGCAAGGTGTTCGTGTGCTCCTGTGATGGCAGGGGGCAGCTGCCCAGAAATGCTCCCTGCTCTGCCACTTCCCTTGGGACTGATGTAGAGGTCAGCCAGGTGCTACAGCAGGTCTGTGCTTTTCCTTGCCTGGGGAGGTGGGCAGCTGTGCTCTGAGCTAAAGGGGTGCCCTGGGCTCTGCCGTAGCCCCTAACATAGCACTGCATTACCACAGGAAGTGGACATCCCCTGGGCAGTCCCTGTCCTCTGTTCCTCTGGGAGAGAAGATCCAACGACCCTGTCTGTGTCAACCAAGACCATGTCCATGGAGCAGCAGAGGAAGGGAGTTGTGCTGGGCTGTGTGTGGATCAGGAGAAGCCGAAGAGGTTTCTCCCTGTGGCTGCAGGATGGTTGATGGGAAGCAGTTGGGGTCAGATGCCCTCTCAGTAGACCCAGGAGATGGGCACCCACTGTGGAGAGCTGCAGGCTTGCTCAAAGGCTTCCTGCAGCAGCTGGAGGCTTTCTTCTACCCCGTTGTTGACCAGTGAGAGGTCGAAATAGTGTGCGTATCGGCTCCGGATGCTCTCCGAATCCTTCTGGAGCTGCTGCAAAGCCTCTGACTGCACGGACGAGAGCGAGTGGTGAGGAGGCAAATCTCACAGGCCACCCCCAAGAAGTAAACTCCCTCCCACCCCCAAAACAACTCAAATGGTTGCCAAGTATCAGACCACAGAGCATCCCTGCAGCTTGCTTCACAAGCTGGGAGTGGTTGTGCAGTGTCCAGGGGCTCTGAAGGACTTCTGGCCAAGGCTGGGAGAATCAGGTTGCCTGCTAGAGTGAGGCCAGATGTGCTTGGTCTCATTTTTAGCTTTAAAATGCTTTGTGGCAGCTCCTTGGGAGGAGGTTTACCAAGCTTGGCACTGCATGAGTTAACTGCAGTGTCAGTGCTGCTTTCAGCCTCATCCTGGGGAGAGATGAGCAGCTTAATGAGGCAAAGAATGAAAGGAGCTGCTGTTTGTGTGTCTCGTTTTCACAGCTGACAGCAGGATAAAGGCTTCTGCTGCAGCTGGAGACAGGCCTGGGTGCTGGGCTGTGCACTCCCCTGCATGTCAGTGGCTGATGGTGCTGCATGGGGATGATGACTGCTGGGGGGTGTCAGGCTTATGGAGTCTACAGGAGGCAGCAGTTCCTGTTTCTCAGGTCTGGGCTCAGAAAGTTGCCCTGCTCTTGCAGACCACAAAAATCAATGCAAATATGAAGATGCTGACGTGGAGCGAGGAGAGAGCCCCGAGGTGCTGCAGCAGGCTCCTTGCCCTGCTGCCATGAACAGGCCCATCTGGAGGGCGACTCAGCCTGTGTCCTGCTACCTACCTGCTCTGCCTTGTCTGTGGGGGCAATGAAGACTATGAACGGGGAGAGCTCAGCTGTGCGGATGATCTTCAGGGTCTGCAGAGAGAGGGCTGCAGTTACCAGAACGTGGGCACTGCTCAGGGTGGCAGCAAGCACAGCCTACTGGCTCCCCACCACCCCACACTGTCCCTGAGCCAGGGGGTGATGTTACCCATGATGGGGTCACCCCTATTTTGAGGCCAGGGGTGGAATCCTGAGTCTAGGGGTAGTTGTGTGATGTAGGAACAGGTAAGTGAAGCTGGAGCAAAGGTCCCAGCATGGCTTCCTCTGCACCTCCTGTGGGAGGATGTAAGGGTGTCCCCAGCCCTCTCTGGGCTGGCTGCACACAACTGCCACTTGGCAAAGCAGCATCCACATGCTTGGTATTGGAGAGGGGAAAGGGTCTCTGTGCAGGGCTCCTGCTGGCCCTGCACCCTGAATACCACAGCATCCTGGCCCTGGCCTTGCTGCTGTCACAGCCAGGTGCCTGCTGTGATAGGGAACACCCTCACTGCACACCACTGCAAATCCCACCCTAGCACTCCCTGGCTTCTTCCTTTGGGAAAGGCAGGTGGGCAGTGCACCGGTGAAGGCAAGAATGGTCACAACCAGCACAGGGGTAGCCCCTGTACTGCCCACCCCTTCCCCTGCTCCCTACCTGGGGCTCAATGTCCAAAATAGCAACTTTGTCCTGCTGGTGGATCTTGTGAACTGTTTCAAACTTGGTTCCAAACATGTTTCCCTGGTAGCTTCCAAACTCCAGGAACTCATTGGCCAAGATGTCCCGAGTCATCTCCTCAGTGGAGACAAAGTAGTAGTCCTTCCCATCCACCTCGTTCTTCTTCTGGGGGCGTGTGGTGTCTGGGGAGGGAGGGGACAGTGAGTTCTGGCCCCCAGGAGTGGGGAGTGGGGCAGGCAACCTTTGCTCTGGGTGACCTGGGTATCCTGCCTTCCCCTTCTGAGTGTGGGGCTAGGTCATGGAGGACCTGTGTACCTCATGGTTAGGATACACTAATCCCCATTCAACTCCTCCCTGCCTGGGAGAGGCTGGGAACTCAGTGAGCCTGAGGAGAGCCACTGGGATGTGAAATGTGATGCAGGCAGGAGCCCTGCAGCTATCTGTGGGTAGGTTCAGCCCATGGGACAGCAGGCAGGGAGACTCTGCAGTGCCCTGTGTGGTGGCCTTTGGCATCATGGGCTCCATGGTGCTGGAGGAACATCTCCCTGCCTCCCATTTACTGTCAAAAGATCCTGGCTCAAGAAGGTGCCCTCCATGCTGGCTGGGTACTTACATGGAGGTGGGTACATGAACTTCTCTGGGTTGTTGCTGAGCAGAGCATTCTTGATGTGGCTCCGGCCCACGCCGCTGGCCCCTGCAGAGAGAGATGGACACTGGAGCCTGGCAGAGATGCTGAAGCTCCTTTGTAGCTCTGAGGAAAGGTGCCCACTGAGCAGTCAGCACTGCCAGAGCTCAGCACCTGCAGTGTGGGAGTCCTTGCTCTGGTGCAGCTGCTTTTCACAAAAAAAAAAAAATATCCTTAAGGATACTTAGGAGCTAAAAATTCCTGGATCAACTCTAGCTCAGCATCACAGTGCAGGTGCCAGGCCATGCACAGTGCCACAGATAGGTCAACTTCCTTGGTGACTGCTCTAGGCAGAAGAAATGCTCCCCACATCTTACTAGGTTTTAAAGGGCAGCACTGCCCCAGCTCCTGCCCTGGACCCACCACACCCAACCCCTGCACTGCAGAGGATGCCTGGAGCAGGACCTACCGATGAGGACCAGAGTCTTCCTCTTGAAGGCAGGCAGCCTCACCACCTCTTCATAAGAAACCACATCCAGCTGGTCAAAAACTGAGATGGAGACAGAATGACACAGCAAATGGTCACAGCTGGCTTGGCTGCAGCAGCAGGACTCTGTGTGAAGCCAGGGCTTGGGAAAAATGGAGCTGGGACTGGGCTGGGAGCCTGGCCCTGTTTGGCTGCTCAACAAAAACAGCAGCAGCCTCAGCAGCAAGCAGCATGTGAGGTGCAGAGTGGGTGCTGGGGAGGTGGACCAGCAGCCACCAAAAGAGAAGCTGGGGATACTCAATTCTGCTCAGGACAGTAGGACCTTCGAGCTGAGTGGGGAGGTGGCAGGAGGCTGCAGGGAGCTTGCTGCTGGAGGAGCTTTATTTATCTTGCTGATTTATGACCTTGTTTGTTGCTGGTTGGAGCTGAAGGCTGAGCTAGGAGCCAGCATGTCCTCAGGCACCTGCTGGCCCAGAGCATGCTTAGCAGACAGCATTTGCAGGGGTGGCTGAAGGGCGACTCCCTGCCCAGCCAGGGCCATGGCATGGCAGCCAAGGGGAGCAGTTTGGGCTGCTTCCCAATTGCTGAGCAGCAGCAAGGCCATTGCCTGCCCTGTGCTGAGCAGCCTGTGGGGTTTGAGGGCTTGGAGCTTGGGGCCAGGAGCACCAGGGACTGGCACAACAGGAGAGCACAGGAGCTTGGTGTCTGGCTCCTGCATGAGCCAGCTCTGGTCTCCTGCACTACAGAGCTGCATGGGGACACAGCTGTGGCCACAGAGGAGTATGAGGACTTGGAGCAGGGACTCAAAGAAAGCTGATAGCTGTGGAGTATCGTCTGAGGCCCCACTGCCAACACAGCAGGGCTGTTTGGTCTGACTCCCATGAAGGACAGATCTGCCCCTGCCCAGAGGCAGGAGCGATGGGCAGGGCTGGAGACGGAGCCCATTTTCCTGCTCACACTTACTTGAGCTGTGCTTGGCCAGGTATTTATCTTTGCACTTCTTCTTCTTCCCAAAGGGGCTGCAGCTCGGAGACTCACTCTGAGTGGGCTGGGTGACACTTGCCACACGCCTGCCGAGACAG
Source organism: Ramphastos sulfuratus (assembly GCA_013399055.1). Classification (NCBI taxonomy): domain Eukaryota; kingdom Metazoa; phylum Chordata; class Aves; order Piciformes; family Ramphastidae; genus Ramphastos; species Ramphastos sulfuratus. The sequence goes on from WBNM01020497.1 coordinate 211,284, forward strand.
GGGGACACCACCATGGTCCTGCTGTCACCCCAGGCTCAGGGGCAGCAGCAGGGCTGCTCCTCAAACATGCAAGCAACAGAGGAGCAGGGCACCTGCTAGGGACAGGTAAAGGCTCATTCTGCAGCAGGTGAAGTTTGCCTCCTTTTCCCAGCAGTGACACTAGGTTTACCCAACAGTCACACAAGTCACTGTTCCCAGATCCAAATGCAGGGACTTACCACTCCTGCAGCTCTGGAGAAGGAATGAGCCCTGCTGACTCTGTGCAGGAGCCCTCCACACGGCCCTGCCACCAGTTGCTGTCGTCCTTGTTTATGATCTGAATGACGTCGCCTATCTGGAACTTCAGCCCTGCTTCCTTGCAGGGGATCAGGTTGTCTTTTTTGGGGTCATAGTCAAACTGTGCTCTCATGAACATCTGTGAAAGAAAGGGCAGGCAGCGTCAGCAAGGCTGTGCAAGGTGCTCAAAATCACTTGGGTCCAGCTGCCAGCCCCACGGAGCAAGCCCTGCTGAGCTGGCACCAGGCATAGAATCATAGAATGGTAAGGTTGGAAGGGACCTCAAGGATCATCCAGTTCCAACCCCCTGCCATAGGCAGGGACACCTCCCACTAGCACAGGTCACTCAAGGCCTTGTCCAACCTGGCCTTGAACACCTCCAAGGAGGGAGCAGCCACAACCTCCCTGGGCAACCTGTGCCAGTGTCTCACCACCCTCACTG
>WBNM01020497.1:212295-242880 GCA_013399055.1 Ramphastos sulfuratus
AGTCCATGTTTTTCCAGCTTGGTGACCAGGATGTCATGTGGGACAGAGTCAAATACCTTAAGTCAGGTCCAGGTAGATGCCATCAGTTGCCCTTCCCTTGTCCACTGTTGCTGTGACTTCATCATAAAAAGCCACCAAATTTGTCAGGCAAGATCTGCCCTTGGTGAAGCCATTGCTGGTTGCCACTTAAGGACCCTGCTCCAGGAGCTAGCCCAGCTCCTGCTGTTTTGCAGGCCCCAGGAGGATGAGTGGGGAGAAAAGATGTGTACAAATCTTGATGGGAAGCTCTTGGCATGGAGCTGCAGTGGGACATGCAAGTGGGTGAGGGAGGGGCATGGTGTCTTGGCACTGCTGGGAGCCAGTGCCACGGCTGCTGCCCTGCAGGCCCCACAGCTGTGCTTGAACCCTGACATGTAGCCCCCTGCAGTACCCTGGGTGCTTGCACAGTGCTGATGAGCAGAGGCAGATGAAGGTGAGTCCTACCTCCCAGACCAACACAGAATTGTTTTGGCTGGAAAAGACCTTTTGATGAGGAAAGGTTGAGAGCCCTGGGGCTGCTTAGCCTAAGATTGAATCCAAACATTCTATAACTCTGTCAAAGTCTGGTGCTAAAATATGTCCCTCAACACTATGTCTCTGCATCTTTTAAACACCTCTGGGGATGGGGATTCAACCATCTCCCTGGGGAGCCTGTTCCAGTGTTTGAGAATCCTTTCAGTGAAGAAGTTTCTTCCAAGCTCCAACCTAAACCTTCCCTGGTATAACTCTGAGGCTATTTCCTCTCATTTCATCACTTGCTACTACAGAGATGAGGCTGACACCTGCCTGACTACAACCTCCTTTCAGGTAGTCGTAAGAGGGCTGTAAGGTCTCTCCTCAGCCTCCATTTCTTCAGACTAAACAACCCCAGTTCCCTCAGCCACCCCTGTAGGACTCCTGCAGTGGGGTGAGCAGAGAGGAGCCATTGCAGTGGTGCACTCTGCAATCCCTGTCCTGGGAACCCCAGAGAAGGACATATCTCCACCATCAGTCACTGCTCCCTGGAAGCTCCCAGAACTGGGCATTCTGCTGCATGGGGCAGGGCCCCTGGGGAGTCAAGGCTGTGGTGTCATGTCCATCCCTGCCAGGGTCTGTGCTGGTCTCTTCAGCATCAGCCACTCTTGCACCATTACATTCATCATAGCTGCAACTCCAAACAAGCTGCTGCTGCTTCCCAGGCCACTGTGCCACACTCCTGGGGAAGCCCTGGCGACCATGAAGGCACAAGAAAGTGGCCTTTCCCTGTCCCTTCTGCTGACTCAGCTCTTTGGGCAGCAGTCTACATTGTCCCACTGGGGCAGACTACCCTGGTGCCTCCTCCTACAATGAAGCCCTCCTTAATCCAGCAAGCACCTGGGTGCCCCTGGGCTCTCGGTGCCCCCAGGCATCTTTGCAAGGTCAGGATAGAAATGGCACGTGGAGCTTGTTTGCCAGGAAGATCAGCACATCAGAGAGCAGCAGGATGGATGAGATTCACCTCTCCCTGGCAGGAGGGCAGACCCTGTGTGTGCAGCCAGTGTTTCCTCCACTGCTGCTTGCTCCTAGTGCCTGGAGGAATGGTTTCTTGTCTGAAATGCTGCAGCAGCTGAAATCTGCCTCTGGCCCAGTGCACCTAGCACAATCAGGACTAGGGTGGGGGGAAAAGTCAAGACAGGGAATGGAGGATGAGGAGTGAAAGGCAGGGTTCAGGGAACAATATAAGGCTGTGGCTAAGCACAGACTTCATACTGCACTTGTTCCCCTCCTGGGTTGTTTGTTTCTTTTCCTGTTGGCCTGAGGCTGCTGGGAGCTCCCAGTCATGGTGTGAAGTCCTGCAGGCTCTTTCAGAAGTCATGGGTGCTGCTGGGCCCCAAGCTGGCAGCATGCCTGGGGCTGCCCAGCAGTTGTGTCCCCAGCAAGAGATCTTTCTGGGATGATGCCCATGTCCTGTCCTCAGATGAGCTGAGCAGAGACGAAACATCATCCTCCCTGAGCAGGACAGACCATGCTGTCCTCATCCACATGAAAACAATTTCCCACAGTATGTCCCCCTCCAGCAGTGCTGCTTGAGGCACAAGGCCAGCAGGACACAAACATCATTCCCTTTCACTGCCAGAAAAGCAGAATGCAGGAGATCAAGCTGTGACATGAGACCTCTCACAATGGAAGACAAGAAGAGTGGAATTTCCTTTCAGGATGAGGACTGATGCTTGCTTTGAAAGCAGTCTCTGGCACAGTGAAGCTGGTCAGCAGCACAAACATGTAAGGGACATGCAGCAAGCACTGCCTGGAGCTCTCTGCTCCCATAGCCCTAGTACCCCAAGCCAGACATAGCCAGGTCACTGGTCCTGTACACCAATTAGGAGTTAGCATCAGACAGCTCCAGGCGTCACCCGTGGATTGCAAAGAGCCAGCTCCAAATGCAGGCCATTTGCCTGCCAACTGCCAGCCTCCTGAGGCTAAAAACCCAGGAGCTGAGCAGACTCCAGCATGAGAAGCCTTGGTCTTTACAGTCCAAAGGCTGTGATTTGCACCTGGGAAGAGGCTGGAGATGACTTTCAGAGCCCTGAGTGCTCAGTGCTGCTTCTCCTTAGGATCCTCCCAAGCAGATCCCCGAGTATTTCAGTCACAGCAGTAGGTGCCACCCCCTGCTACAGCATATCACCCACAACCTGACAGTGGTAGCTGGCACAAAGAGCTGCCTTCCTCTCTCTCACCACTTCCTTCCTGCCACTCACTGCTCACAAGCCTGCCGGGGGCATCCGGACCTACGTCACTCTCCTTGCAGCTGATGCACCTGGGCATCAGCCACAGCAGGGAGCAGCAACAGCACCTGGAGGTGCTGCTATGAACCCCTAACAGGGATGTGGCTCTAAAGGCCACAGCTCTGAAGGTGGCCCATGCCTGCTGCTTTCCCCGCAGGTGGGCTCAGGCATCAGAGGCCCAAGCTCCTGTGTACACATGGGCTAAATGCATCCACACAGGGCCCAAACCTGCTCGTTTGCAGTGCTGTTACCACAGGACAGGGTCCTTCAAGCCTCCAGCAACTCGAACAAAGAGACTAGGCAGCTGTCCCCATGGCCTTCCCTGGCTCAGCACAGCTCTCTTCCCAGCACTCAGGCCCTGTGGTTTGCTCTGGTCCCACCCAGCCCTCCCCAGCCAGGTGCTGCAGCTGCACTTACCTGGAGTGCAGGGAGGCGACTTTGCTGGTTGGGAATGACTTTTATTGAGACCATCCCCTTGGTTTCTTTCTAGTGAACAAAGGAAGGGGAGAAAGAAATATTGGTGGAGGTGGAGGCTGGACAGTAGCAACCTGTGCAGGGAGATGCTGAGTGCCAAGATCCACAAAGGCAAAGCTCCTGGGTGCTCCCAGCCATGCTGTGATGCTGAGGGACACCACAGCCTGGCCAGAAATAGCTCTGCTAAGGCTAAGAGGCATGGCAACATAGCTCTGCAGTGCCTCTCCCATCCCCATGGGAGAACACCAACACCCCCCACAAGGGGCTGGTTGTGAGCACCGTTAAGCATCACCAGGATGAACATGAAGATCTGTATCATCTCTGGCATGGCTGCCCCAGTGAGGAGCCTGGGAGGAGAGGATGGTTCTGCCAGGTCCCTTTCATGCTGGCCTCTCCTGGTTACAGCAGAGGCACAGTACTCCTTTGCCTGCCACAGGCCAGATGCACTTTTGCCCCATGTGCTCCACAACACCTACATGGTCCCATGGGTACAACCACATGTGGAGCCTTGGAGGGGCCTCCTGGGCCAACTGCCTTCCTAGGTCCCATTGTCTGGAGCAAGGATATTCTGTCACCAGGCAGAAGAGGATCATGGCACTACAGCAGGACCAGGCACCCTCAGTCCCACCACCACCTCCCTCTTGCCAGGTCCCACACGTTGCGCATAAATCAGGAGGACCTCAGTGTGAACCCGTGGCAGGTCTGAGATCTTGCCCAAAGATGTCTCTATCAAGGACCCAGCAGGATTACTGTGATCTCAGCAGAAAAAAATGGCAGCAAGATGACCTGCAGGAGTAGCTCATGCTTGCAAGAGCAGCTAGCCCCTAGGGCTGGAGCTGCACACCAGCCTTGGCAAGCAGAGGTAGTTTCCTAGCCCCACACACATCAGTACATCAGGGTCTTGGCCAAAAACAGCCTTCACTCTTGCTCTCAGGAGGTCAGAAACAAGCAGCAAACATGGACCACCAAGGCTGCACACAGAGACCATCCCTTGGCTGTGTTACAGCACCTCAGCACAGCAGGCCTGGCTCCTGCTGCATCACACTGCTGCGTGCAGCTGTGTGCTGGCTCTGGTATCTAGGAGGGGGTGAAGGTTCAGTCAGCATGAACATCTGCAGGCCAAAGAGCTCCTTCCTGGGAAACACCCCTACCAAACAAAGATACCTACCAGCATCTTCTGCAGCTGGTCAACTGAGTGGTTGCTCACACTCTGCCCATTGATCTCTATGATTTCATCACCCACGTGAAGGGAGCCTGCCAGCAAGGGGAGAAACATGGAAATGAAGGGCAGAGCCACTCACTAAACCCAAACTACAGAGGTCCACCAGCCTCCCTATCCCCTGGGAGTGTCTCCCAGGACACTGTGGGCAATACTTGTGGAGTCACAGGGCACTAAATCACAATGCACACTTCATCCAGTGTGAAGGTCATCAGGTTTCTTTCATAGAATCATAGAATGGTAAGGTTGGAAGGGACCTCAAGGATCATCCAGTTCCAACCTCCTGCCATAGGCAGGGACACCTCCCACTAGCACAGGTCACTTAAGGCCTCATCCAACCTGGCCTTGAACACCTCCAGGGAGGGAGCAGCCACAACCTCCCTGGGCAACCTGTGCCAGTGTCTCACCACCCTCACTGTAAAGAACTTCCTCCTAACATCCAGTCTAAATCTTCCCTCTGCCAGTTTAAACCCATTGCCCCTTGTCCTGTCATTGCAAGACCTTATAAATAGTCTCTCCCCAGCCTTCCTGTAGGCCCCCTTCAGATCCATCATGTGTTCTTTGATGCTTCAGAGTGGTTCAGTTATTCACCCCAACTCCAAGGACCTCACCTGAAGCCATAGGGCAGCCTCCTTACAGAGCCCTTAGCACGGGCACTGCTGACTCTGTGCTTTCAGCCTACATACTCAGCCAGATGACAGCCTCAGACAAACTGCTACAAATCCAGCTCCACTAGCATTGCTGGAATGTCTCCTGGGTTATTTTGGCAGGGGTAAGCTCATACTTCCCACTTGGATCCAAGGCTGGGAAAGGGGCCTCTTCTAAGCATAGAAGATCTCATTTCCATGACCCTTTGGCACGACTCAAACCCAGAAAACAGCACCTAATTACTTATTTAGGCATTTTTTGCTCTCCAAAGCACAACCCACAGCAAGCCTGTCCACCTGTGCACTTTAGGAATGGGAAGAGCTTCCCACCCAGTCTCTGGGGCATGATCCATCTTGGCACAGTGACCCCATCATGAGCCAGAGATGACTGGTCTCTGGTTCCTTTTTGGGAGAGTCCTTCCCCCAACCCCTCACTTCTCCCTAAAGCCTTCAGTCTATTAACATGGCAACCACACAAAGAGACCAGCCAGTTCCTGACATACTCCTATGCCAGGAAGGAATGGGATACACACGTCCACGTCCCAGGGGAAAGCCTGCAGGCCTGGGGAGCTGCCTCATCTCCACACTGAAAGCATCTGCAGCTGTACACACCCCACCCACTGCCTCTGCGAGGGCCTTGTTACCTTGTCTGTGAATCATGCCCCCGTGGAAGATCCTGGCTACCATGCAGCTCTGCTTCTCGTTGAGCTTCAGCGTGATTCCCTGCAAGACAGGAAAACCCATGACTGCTTGCTAGAGGGGACAGCTCCTGTGCTCTCAGCAAAGTCCTCTCCAGACCCATGCCCATGGTGGGTGGCCTGCTGGCAGCTCTTCTTAGCACAAGCATCGCTACCCTTCCATGAGGCTCTCTATGGGTCCCCAGGCAGGATGCAGCACCTTGCTCCCATGGCCAAGGTCTCCTGTGATCTTCTGCTTCCCCCCCCAGGCTAGGCTGTTCATGGTATCACAGTATCAGCAAGGTTGGAAGAGACCTCAAAGATCATCAAGTCCAACCCATTACCACAGACCTCAAGACTAGACCATGGCACCAAGTGCCACGTCCAAACCTGCCTTGAACACCTCCAGGGACGGTGACTCCACCACCTCCCTGGGCAGCCCATTCCAGTGGGGAATGACTCTCTCAGTGAAGAACTTTCTCCTCACCTCCAGCCTAAACTTCCCCTGGCACAGCTTGAGACTGTGTCCTCTTGTTCTGGTGCTGGTTGCCTGAGAGAAGAAAGCAACCTCCTGCTGGCCACAACCACCCTTCAGGTAGTTGTAGACAGCAATAAGGTCTCCCCTGAGCCTCCTCTTCTCCAGGCTAAACAATCCCAGCTCCCTCAGCCTCTCCTCATAGGGCTTGTGCTCGAGGCCTCTCACCAGCCTCGTTGCCCTTCTCTGGACACGCTCAAGCACCTCAATGTCCTTCTTAAATTGAGGGGCCCAGAACTGGACACAGTACTCAAGGTGTGGCCTAACCAGTGCAGAGTACAGGGGGAGAATGACCTCCCTGCTCCTGCTGGCCACACTATTCCTGATGCAGGCCAGGATGCCATTGGCCTTCTTGGCCACCTGGGCACACTGCTGGCTCATGTTTAGGTGGGTGTCAATCAGCACCCCCAGATCCCTTTCTGTTTGGCTGCTCTCCAGCCACTCCGACCCCAGGTGTTGGCACAGCTCGAACTGCCCCTCCACCCCTGAGTGCTAGCAGGCTTTGGGCTCCTGCCAGCTCTCACCATGGGCTCCTCTGTGAGCTTCTCAAACTGGATGAGGCGAACCTTCCGCATCTCGCGGCCGCTGCCGTGGGAGGGGCTGCCCGGAGTCGCTGAGCCGTTGGTGTAAATGTCCTCAGTCACAGCGTTCTGGGGCTGAGTGATGGCCTGTCGGGGCAAAACAAAGACTGGGCCTTAGGGGCTCCACCTGAACGGGGCCTGAGGTGCTGGCTCCTTGCTCTGGGGCTGAGCTACTTCACCATGCTAGGGTGCTGGTGGGGCACAGCAGGAGGTGAGAACCATGGGAGAGGACAGTATGAGCAAGAGAAGAAAAAAGAGCTTCACCCTTGGAGATGTGGACTTGATCTGCAGTTTTCCAGCCTGGAAAGCACAAGAGATAAGAAAACTGTGGAAAAGCTTCAGGTAGCAGAAGCCCAACTTGTCTGCAGCTAATCATCTGCAGCAGCAAGTCCCAAGCACTACCTGGGTGCTGCAGCAGCACCTGGCCTGCAGCTGGCTTGCTGCAGGACAGCATCACCGAGGGAAGAGAGCTGTTTGGGGCTCTGGGACCAGGGTCTGCTATTGCTCAGTCTGAAAGTTCAACCTTGCCTCATCTGTATCAATGGGCAACTGACAGAGTGCAGCTCCCAGCTCCACGCCAGTTCATGCTGGCCAGCACTGCAAAGACAAGCCAGGCAAAGCAAACCCTCCCAGCTGCCCTGCTCCATACCAGGCTGCTGGTTTTGCTGCCCAGTTTGCACCCAGCCTAGAGTGGAGAAAAGGCTGTCGAGGGGCAAGATCCAGCCAGGCCATGGGATGGTTTGTGTGGGTGCAACTGGGGTGAAAAGCACTTGCTGCTGGGTGCAGCTGTGGCACTGAACAACAACAAACTTGGCTTTGGCAGGGATGTGCCAGAGCTCTACCAGGCCCAGAGAGAGACCAAAAGCAGGGAGGGAGCTGAAGACATCAGACCCAGCACCAGGCAGGTCAGTGAGAGAGGTGCTGGCAGAAGGATGGAGCAGCAGTCTGGACAGAGAGTGCTGGCAGAGCCAGGCTGGGAAGGGTGCAGGGAACTGTGTACCCATGCTGCAGTGGCAGGCAAGATGCATGATTTATTTTTAAAGCCAACTACTTGTAGAAGAGCCAATCAACCTCCTCCTCAGAGGAAAAAGGCAACTTGCGTGGGCTCCAGCTGCCAACAGCTCAAGTATAGAGAAGGCTGAATCTCAGCCTAGAGCAGCAACCAGACCAGCAACTCAGCCCAGAGCAGCAGGGTGGAAGGAAGAGCGACCTGCAGCCCTCAGCCTGGCTCACCAGTGCCAGCAGGGTACCATGCCATTTCTACCATGCCCTAAAACTACCACAGGGACAGATCCAGAATTGCAGGTATCTAGAGCTGCCCCGTGGCTCTCTGCCAGCAGTCCTGCCTCTGCTGAGCCAGCAAGCAGGAGAAGGAAGAGGAGGACCAGGAACTTCTTCATCCCTGCCTGAGGTCAAAGTGCCCATGAGGTAGTCTGAGTCAGCAGAGATCACACTTATCTTGGTTGTGCCTTGGGAAAGTGCCTTCCCCTCAGCTCCAAACCTCTAGGCTCAGCAGAGCCTGGTGATCCAGGACAGCCTGCTCCTAGCAGGAGCTAGGAGTTCCCGTCCCTGCCAGACGAGCCTCCTGGCCCTGACCTTTGCTTTTTGCTGAGGGATGGAGAAAACACCCAGCTCTGGGTGCTGACGCAGCACCAGTGTCACCCTGGTGACTCCCAGGGAGCAAGCCCTGCTACCAGACTCGCTGCTGCGCCTGAGGATGGCCACCAGCCACTTGATGGCAGCTCTCAATCCAGCAGGGTCCTTCAGCAACTCCTGCTGCCCTCAACAGAGCCACTCTGGAGGGCGTGGGCTTTTGCTGGCCACACTTTGCAGCCAGTGGATGGTGATGGAAAGGTCCTGGCTCCTAAGGAGGACCAGATCTGTGAGCTGGCAGATTCCAGCCCCAGTGCTGGGCAGCCAGAAGGCAGAGACAGGAGATATGCACGACTGTCGCACTCCATACAAGTGAGCAGGCAGGCCAAATCACCTGCCCTGCACTCTCTTGGCAGCTCCAATGCCCTCAGCTGGCTCAGTCCATCCTAGCCTGTGCCTTCAAGAGCCTTTTGAGTCATGCTGGCAGCAGGCCAGACCCTGCTACTTATGCACTGCTCTGCAGGGAACATCTGCAAGGGCTGCCGAGAGCTGGCTCCGTGGCCACCAGCCACAGCTGGTTCTGCACAGCCCCAGGCTTCAGCATAGCTGAGGACAGCTTTGGGGCAGGCAAGGGGTGAGCAGCTTTGAGGGGCTGAGCTGTGCAATAGGGCTGCCCAGCATTCAGCAGCCCTATGGGTGCCTTGCAGCTGGCTGATGAGGGTACAAATCCTCACACACAAATCCTGCTCCAGGTGGCAATGCATAGAGCCACAAGCTCCATGGGCTGAATAGGTGCACCCCAGCTGCCTCGGGACTCCAGATTTCTGCCCCATGTCTGAGAGCAGATGGAAGGGCACCAGTTTCCCAGGCAGTGTTTGCCAACGAGGAATTTGGTGAGTGGGGAGCAATCCTCAGTGAGGAGCTCAGGGCTTGGCATCTTGTGCCCTGGCAGGGTCAGAGTCATCTGCCAGGGTTGCTTCTGCTGCTGCTCTCTGGATCAGTCAGGCTGCATGCCGCTGGGCAAATCAAACATTAACTGGGCAGCCTGTTTGCAGAAGGCTGAAGCAGCACTTGAGGAAAGCAGTACTGTAGTGCTGTTTGGTGGTTTGGTTCCTGGGCTCTCCTTACTGCTCTGACCAATATCATATTGCTTCAGAAGAGCAAAGCTTCCTGGTGAGCACATGGAGAAAGGTCAGAATGCTGACAGCTTTGCCAAGAGGGCCTCCAAAGCACAGCAGCTCAAATGCAAGAGGGAACCCTGGAGCTGGGATCCCCTGGGACTGGTGTCTGGGCTGGCAGGGAGATGTGCTCTGCTGCCCACCAAGAGCAGCGTAATTCCAGCTTCCTCCAGGAACCATCACCCATCACATTAAAATCACTGCGGGTGTGTGCAGGGAGGCTGGAGCACATTGGTGCAGAGAGGTCCTGTCTCAGCAAGGCATCCTCCTGCTCTCTAGTACTCCAGCCTCACCTCCCCACTGCTCAGCAGATGCGTACACATGGCCTCAGTACAGCTTAAAAACACAGCAATGTGTAAAACAAAAAACAACAGCAAGACAAAAAGAGCTCCTGAGCTGCTCAGGCAGCCTGGAGAAGAGCTTAGTAGGCATTTAGAAGTAATTCATCCTGGCAAGACCTCTTCTGGCAATATGATCCAGGTTTAAACCCAAAAAAGCAACATTTAAATCAAATAGGTTTACATTGCTGACACTAGGAAAAGGCCTGGCAACACCAACAGGTCGTGGTGGGAAGGGCAACAGAGAAACAGGAGGGACAGAAGCTGCTGTGGAGGCCAGAAGAGGCCAGCGGCTCTGCCCTCACACTGACTCCAGATCACAGAGTGCTGCAATGGAGAAGGGTCAGGCTTTCAAGGCAACACAAGTCAGTTTTGCTGAGGCATGATCTTCCCACCAGGAAAGGCTGATGCAGCCTTCCAGATGTGTTTGTGAAAGCAGACACCTCCAAGGCAGAGTTAGCAAAACCACAGCACTTCAGGAAGAAACTCTGAGGAGCTGCCCAGCCTCTCCATCCCCACCTTCCAAAACAAGCCCTGCAAAACAGCTTTTCCCCTGCAGCTGTTACAGACTGGAACATGGCAAAACAGATTGGAGATTAAAAAGCTGGAACCAGTCCTCCCCAGTTCATTTTGGCCAAGCCCAGGAGTTTTACTTGGCATTCAACCACTAATTTTGCCACGGTCATTTCAGGATGTGGTCCCTGAGAACTGCAGCCTCAGTCTGCTCTTGAGCTGGTAATGGTTGGCTGCTGGGAATCACTGCCCACAGGGAAGTGCAATGTCCCCTGCACATCCTAGGGCTCAGCTCTCTCCAGAGGTACCTTCATTTCTCCACTGGATTCCCAAAGGTCACATTTGCTGCCAATTTTACAGCTGGGGAACTGAATCACAGCTGATAAAGGGACATGCCCAAGGTTGCCCTGCCAACGAGGTGCACAGCTGGAAAGAAAGCCCACACCTCTTTGGTAAACCAGTCAGGAGATAAGGAAAAGATATGCAGGTATGTGATGGGGCTTAAGGCAAGAGAGCAAGAGGCTTCCTCCACTTTGTTTAGTTTCCTAGCAATGGCTTCCACTTGGTGAGGGTTTGCATGCCCTGCCGTCACGGGATGAACACAGGGCAACACCTCCCAGCACGTGGATCTGCCGGAAGAAATGGGGAAGAGAAACTTTGCAGCCACCCTGGTTGGCTCCAACCAAGGAGTAGCCAGCTGGGCCCAGCACCCTCCCAACATTTTCCATGCCCTACTGCCGTTAGCAATTTATCCCTGTTCTGCCACAGTCCGGGCAGACCCTTTGCCTGGATCCTGAAGTCAAAGGGATAGGAGAGCTCCTCTTAGCAGCCACCTGATCTAACCACTTTGTTTTAAAAGCTTTTTTGTTGTTGTTTTTTTTTAAAGGGACTCTGCCAGGATTGAGCCATACAAAGAGCATAAACCACTGGTGTGGGATGTATCTGACAAGCCTCTTTCGAATGCTGCAGTGTCCAACAAGACCAGCCAAGGGCAGCACTTTTAGGAAAGTTCCTCCCTGCTCCCAGAAGCTCCCCATAGTTGCAGGGAAATCTCGGCCCTGACATGTTATGCCATGGCTCTGTCAGGGACTGCTGCTCAAAGCCAGGAGAAAAGCATCAGCTGCTCAGCACCGGGAACTCCTGACCTTCTCCCAGTTGCACCCAAGCTACCCCGAATGACACTGTCTGGGGAAGGAGCCCTCCCTGCTTTCCTTCCATTGGAGCCGGGGTGCATGTGTCCCCCCCAGCCCACTGCCCTGGCTAGGTGTGAGAAGGGCTGGATGCATCCTCCTCTGGGGCTGAGACCCACCACCACCACCACCACCCCTCCAGCCCTCGCCGCGAACCTGGAGGTTGCTCAGCAGCTGAATCAGCTCATGTGACAGGCAGTTCCAGTTCAGACCAGCTATAACTTTGCAGCACAACAAGCACAAGCTCCGCTATGGCAGGACGCTGAAGCTTCCTCCCATGCACCCAGCTCCTTCTTCCCTGCCCGGCCATGCTGTGCCAGCCACACTCGCTGACCGTTCGCCCCGGGCGCCCCACGTCCCCCAGCGTGCAGCCCCGCTCCCGTGGTGTTGAGGGCCTCCAGTACCACATACCGGGCATATACCTGCATGCCCACTTTCCGCCCGCCGCGGGGTCTCAGCCTCAGCGGCCCCGCTCCCCACTGCGCCTGCAGGGGGCCCGGGATGGAGGAGGACGTTGGGCACCCTGTGCGGGCCCGAGCTGGGCATTGGGTGCGGGACTAAGGGCCCACGGGCAAGGTGGGGCACAAGGGACGTAAGATGGAGGAAGGCACCGCGGGGGACCATGCCCCTCGCTGGGGAAGGGGACCGGAGGGGTGACGGGGCGCGCTCCCTCCGGGGATGCCGGGCCCGCTGCGGGGGCGCACCGGGGCTGGAGGCCAGCGCTGTTCTCCGGCCGCCGCTCACCTCGGGCTTGGCCCGGTTCTGCAGTAGGTGCTCCAGGTAGAGGTCGGAGAGCGCCGTCCGCATGCTGCCGGCGCTGGCGCTACGCCCCGACTTGAGGGTCATGCTGCCGCCCCGCCGCCGCCGCTCCACCGCCGCCGCCAGCAGCTGCAGTCGGTTGCGCTGGCTCCAGCAGAGCGGCCCGGACCCGCCTGTGCCGCACAGCCCCGGCTCCAGCAGCGCCACGGGAGCCCACACGCTCCGCCCGTGTGGCGGCGGGGAGAGGCCTGCAGGCGGGCGGGAAGCGCGGCGCCGGGCGGAGCCAGGCGGCCGGGGGAGGGCCGGGGCCGACCCTGCGGGCAGCGCCGCCTCACGGGAGCGCCGCAGGCGCTATCGGGTTTGTGCTGAGCAGACGGCAGTGCTTGAGAAGGGGCGCAGGGCAGGGTTCCGGAAGAGGGCAGGGGGTCCCGCACGGCTGGCACGGCAACACCGCCAGCTGCCCCTCCCCGAGCTGAGCCGCGCTGCCCGCATGGGGTCTTTCCAACGCTGTCCCCGTCGTGTCTCTGCTGGGAACGGCCCTGGCCCGTGCCAGCCCCCGAACGTGCCCAAGCACGGCAGACCTGTGCACGCCAGGATGCTGCCACCTTTGTCTGCTTGGGCAGACCTGTGCGCGCCCGGGGGACCCTGGCGGGAGGCACTGGCCGCATCCCTTGCACCCGCTCACGTAGCTGCCAAAGCCAGGACAGAACGCTGCACCTGAGAAGGGCTTGGTCCCCTCGCAGTCAGAGCAGAGCCCGACAGTGACACGGGGAGCACCTCCCCGAAGCAGCATTGAGGCATAGCTGCCTCTCACGACCCGATGGGCATCCCCATCTGGCAGTGGTGCTCGGACCTGGGTGTGCTGCGCTCCGCGGTGAGGAGGCGCAGGGGTTTCTCCGTGCTGCGGCAGGCATGGCCCTGGCTCTCCTGGTGCTGCTCTGGGGCGTCCGCCTCTTTGTGCCCCTGTGACTCGCACGGCTGGGGTGGGATGTCAGATCTCTGCACATGCGAGCTGTGCATGGTGGGAACGGCCATTACCAGACTCTTTGTTCTCTCCCTACAAGTCTTACTGCTGCCAGAGCCCAGGTGAAGTCTGAGCTTTATTCGAGGATGGGAAGTTAATTCCGATGGAATCTTCAAGATAATCGCTAGGAAAGGGATATGAGCCAGAGCCTGTGCTCCCAGGAGGTCTTTGTGGGACAGGCAGTAGTCAGGACTGCTTGGCTCTGAGGCTTTGCCGGTGGCAGACCTGACTCAGATTTCACACCCCTGATGCTGCCAGAATGAATCCCTCTGATCCCAGGAGCTGTTCGAATCTTGTAGCAAAACTCTTAATGGGGAGAGCAGAGAGACACTAGAAACTCTTTCATTTCTGGGATCCGAGTGTTTTTGAGGCACAGTCAGGCTCTAGAGCTTCAGCCCCAGGACAAAACCTCTGTGCAAACTGGTTTTACTTGTGTGCAACTGGAGGAGTGAGTCTGGAGGGCACACAGGTGATGAGAGGGTCATTTGAAGCAGCACAAAGAGCATTCTTGGTTGTGGCTGCTGAGTGCCTCATCTACTGCAGTCTGGGGCCATCAAGGGGGTGTGTACATTTCCTTCTTGCCCTTTATTTTGAGCAGCAGATCTAAACTCAGCTGTGCCTCTTCCCTTTGTGGCTGATTCCTTACTCCTGGGGGTCAGGGGCACTTGTGCTGTATGGAAAGCATTGTTAAGATCTACTGGCTCTGTTCTCCTCCCATGCTGGGATGTTCCTCTGCACTGCTGATCCAGAGATTGCAACTGGCTGTCGTAAATTCGTAGAATGGTTTAGGTTGGAGGGGACCTTCAATATCACCTAGCTCCAACTCCCCTGACATTGCCAGGGATGCCTTTTACTACATCAGGTTGCTCGAGGCCTCAGTTGTCCTTGTTCAACACTGGCCACTGTGCTCAGGAGAGATGCAATAGCCTTGGAGCTGAGGAAGGTTGGACTCTGATCTCTTTGGGCCCCTTCCAACCCCTAATATCCTGTGATTCTGTGAAGGTTGCCTTGAGAAGGGCCCAAGGCGGAAGGTTTTGTCCTCCCAAGCTGAAAGCTACCCTGCCTCAGGTGGGGGTGCTCCCCTTTGATAAGGTAGTGGTCCAATCTCTGTCTTCAGGCCAGTCTCTCACCACATCTGTGCATGGTCATTGTCAGGATGCAATTAAGCCAAAGGGTGATTGCATCTCCTGCTTGGAGCTCTGATGTGATCACTACCAGTGCCACAGCAAAGGCTCCTACAGCAATGTGGAGCCTGACAACTTCATGGGGGTTTTTCAGCCATTTTTTGTTTGAGACACCAGCTTCTAATCTCTGCTAGCTCTATGACCTGGACAGGTCATGCCACCAAGGCTGATCTGCATTATGTCCCTGCTTCCTCTGGACACAGGCCACACAGGGGACTCTCAGTATGTACCACAGCCATTACAGTGCACTTGAGGGTGGGCAGGAGCTGGGTGACTCAGAGCAGCTGTTGCTCACATAACCACCCTGCCTCTTGGCAGGGCCCTGGCATCCCCACCAGGGCAAGGTATCCCCTGGTGCTGCTGACAAAGCTTCCCTTGGAGCTGTCCCTGGCTCAGTCCTTTCTAGGTATGAGCAAAATCTACTTGACTCCAGTGGGATGCCATGGGAAGTCACAAGGCAATTGCTGGCTGTTACTGAACTGCTGCACCTGCCCTGCCCATCCCACTGTGATGGCAGCCAGAACCTGACCATTCTCCAAAGCCCCCTCATAGTCCTGCTTTCCGCTCTGCATCACTTTCTGTCAGTGTGTGTGGGACTGCCCAGCTCCCCAACAGCAGTGGGGAAACTCAGCACTGAAGGCTCTGACTAGCTGGCACTGATGCCAGTGCTGCCATGGCCATATTGGAGAAGCATGCTGCCTGGCAGGCATGACCCTGCTCCAGCTCCACAGCTCTAGGTCATTATGAGGTGGCCATTGATCTACAGGCTCCTCACCCGATGAGAGGCATGAGGCAGGACATGGTGTCACCTTGCTTGCTGCTGTTCCTGGAAGAAGAATAGTCTGCCACCGAGTGGGGCACAGGAAGAGCCACATGTGGCAGAAGGATGGCTCCAGCCCATGACACTGGGCTGGGGATTATGACAGGGCAGCAGCTCGTCCAGTGGCCAATGTCCCACCAGGGCCGCTGGGACCTAAAGGCACCTCCTCCAGTGAGTGAGCAAGGAGGGCAGCTATGGAAAGCAGGATGATGGTGCCCAGCCATGGCAGCAGGAATATTGTGGGAAAGAGATGGAGGGAAGTAAAAGACCAAAGACCAGAGTTGATTCAGGCTGAGCAAGTGCTGCCTCCCTCAAGCCACAGTTCACCACTGATTGTGAAATCGATGCAGGAGCCTGCAGCAGGGCTTCCCCTCTAGCCCTTATCTTTGCTGCTTCCTCCAACTTCAGGACTGTGCCTGGGCAGTGGGAGCTTGTGCAAAATAAAACTGAGAGGCTCTAGGGCTAATTAATTACTAGCTGCTAGTAATGCTGACTGAGCCCTTGGGGCCTCCAAGGCTGTGGCAGAGGAGAAAGTGCAGAGAGATACTGGAAAATTACTGTTTAATTCTTCAGCATTACACTGGAAAATTACTGTTTAATTCTTCAGCATTACGTCTGACTATGGCATCTGGTGGATGAGGGACAGGAAGAGGCTGATAACGAGCCAGCCACTGTGACAGCTCTCCCTTCCCCTCCCTAGCAGCAGGAGCAGCCAGGGCCATGGAGGACTGGCTCCAGCCCCGGTAAGAGTTCAGTGTCTGGTTGGATGTGGGTCCTCGGAAGGGCTCTGCCCACGGCTGGCCCCACCGCCGTCAGTACTCCTGCTGAGTGTCGCAGCCAAGCAGCTCCATCCGCAGGGCGATGTGGTTGTGCCACTGCCGGGGATGTATCCTCACGTAGCGGGCAAAGAGGGGGGGCTCCAGGGTATTCATCACTGTGCCAGTGTGGTCTTGGTTTGCCGTGAAAATCTGAAGAGGAGAGAAAAATCAGGGGGGTGCTCTCCTCCGCTGGTACAGGGAGCCCGTGGACTTGAGGACGTGATTGGCCCAGACAAGCACCACTTGGGAACGCTTCAGGGAGGAAAAGGCACAGCCTGACCAGCTCACTGCTCGTCGTCAAACAGTCCTGTGAGCAGGTTTGCTGCCAAGGACTGTGCTTGCTGGCTGTGGGGTGACCTCTGCCTACCTTCTCCTTGCCATCCTGCAGGACCAGGTTCCAGTGCACACCATCCTGGCTGCTGGAGACCGCAAACTGCTTCACAAACATGTGGGTGAAGATAGCTTTTGCTCCCTGGGTTATGATTGCAGTCACTTTCTTGGTTACTTCAAAGTCCACCTGCAACCACTCGTGGAGGCTGTTGCTCTGGGGAAGGACAGACTGCCTTCAACCCTTCAGCAGCAATGACAGAGACACATTCATTGCAGCTGAAGCTAATGCACGGTGCACATGGCTGTACGCACTCCCCACACAGCCCTGCCTAGAAGAGGTTGCAATCACCCAGCCTGCCTGCTGGGATCCCCCCCATGCCCTAGCTGCCTGCCTGAAGATCTCCTTGCATGGGCTACCTTTGGCCTCCATGCATTGGCCCTCCCCTGCAGATGCAGGCGGCCGTGGGAGGGTGACCAGCTGGAGAACACATTGGAGCTGTAGGAGGATGCGGAGATGCGCTCATCAGGGATCCCTCTATTCTCCATTCCTAAAGGCATGGAGCAGCCTGGAAGAGAGGAGTGATGCTTGTCAGACAGGGGAAACACCCATTATGGAGATGCTTTCTGGTTTCTCACTGCTCCAGCCACCTTCCATGCACTTGCCTTGTTTATAACTTCTCCTGTGCTTTGCCACAGCATCTTTGGCCCTGTACTGCTCAGGGCCCCTGCCTACAGCATAGGGGAGTGCCAAACTACACCTACCACCTGCCCACCTTCTTGTCTCCCTGGGAGTTTTATCTAGGAAGAATGTGAAGAATTTGTGCATCTACCAGGACGTAAGGAGAACCAGTTTTCATGGCAAGGTCAAGAATACCTTCAGGGAGACACCCTACACATGGTGTGATCACGTGCACAGCTGCCTCAGAGCTGGCTTTCAGGCTTGTGCATGGGATGATAGCATAGTCTCTGCTGCTTGTAGCTGCTGGAGAGTCCCCTCTGCTGGTGTGCAAAACTAAAGAAAGCATCCCAAAGCACCAGTGCCCCAGGTCGCACTGGGCCAGAGCAATCTCATCTTGGAGTAGCAAAAAACAGAGGAAAAGCCAAGAGCATCTGTCTCTGCTTGTTCCTTCTACCCCCAGATTGAGGCAGAAGCTCTCCAGCTATCAGCTTAGCTACTGCTGGAGCTTTCTGATGGTCCAGGAAAAAGTGCTGGTGAGAGCTGGTCCCACGATCTCCTTCTGCTAGTGCTGTCTCTAGAACCATAATGAGATTTTCCACGCTTGTCCCTCCAACACCTCAATGCTATCTCCAGCCTCCTCCTTCCCCACCTACACAATCGCTTGGGGAGTCCTGAAACTCATGGAGCTGTTGCTCAGCACCCCACTGGATCAGGCACTGCTATCTGGAGGTGAGACCTACTGTTGAGGTCGCAGCCCAGGAGCTCCATGCGCAGCGTGGTGCGGATGTTGTAGTGGGTGGGGTTGATGCGGATGTACCGGGCTATGATCGGGGGGTTGAAGCGATTTTCTCTCACTCCTGTTGCATCCACATTTGCAAAGAACAGCTGCAGGGAAAGGGAGAAAAAGGGTTGTTGTACCAGTGAAAGAAAGAGAGAGACAGGTCAAGAATTACTAGGGGCAAGAATTTTTCTGTCTGATGCTTATCTTATCACCGTCCTTAGAAAGAGAACAGCAGCCCAGGGAGATTATTCGAGCTGTGATTCAGACCAAAGGAGTGTGAATGGGCAAAATCAGGGTGGACCACTGAGAAACAGGAGGAGGAGAAACCTAGGGCCTGTACAAATAAATATGGGGTTTATATTTATTTTCAGCAAACAAAGGAAAGAAAAAAAAGGAGAAAAGTCAGTCCTGGGACTTTTGAACCTAGGAAAAGTTTTGGCCACAACTCATGTACATGATGGAGGCTTTTCTGGATACTTTCCTTCTGCTGGAATGATCAGCTTATGCATATTTAGGTTGTGGGTTCTTCTGATGAGTAGAGATCTCCCAAATCATCTACATTTGTGCAATGCCTTTAGAAAGCCAGATTAGCTCCTGGAGCCAAAAAAAGGTGTGCAGGCAGAATCTTACAGCTAGCTCTAAGTAACATGTACCGTAACATTAAGCAGTGGATGTCACAGCCACCTGGGATTGTGGAAGGAAATAGCTCAGTCAATTTAATATGAAACAGATGGACACAGACAGCAAGTCCCTTGCAGATCTGTGATCTGTGATTCAGTCATCCTGGCAACGAATGCTCACTGTTCCTACCCTAATCAAATATCTTAGGAGCTGAGGAGATTTCTGCCTTCTGTACAGCGCTCCTTAGCCCACATCATAGAATTGTAGATTGGTCTGGGTTGGAAAGGTTCTCCAAAGGTCATCCAGTCCAACCCCTTCTACAGTCAGCAGGGGCATCCTCAACTAGATCAGGTTGCTCAGAGCCCTGTTGAGCCTGACCTTGAATAGCTCCAGGGATGGGGCCTCAACTACCTCCTTGGGCAACCTGTTGCAGTGTTCCACTACCCTCATGCTAAAGAACTTGCTCCTAACATCCAATTTAAATTTCCTCTTCTGTAGTTTGAAACCATTTCCTCTCATCCTATCACTACAGATCTCACCCCGAGAGACCCCATTCTGGGAAGACACTCTCCTCAAGGCCCTGTTCACCTTACCATCTGGGTGCTGGTGGCATTCCCCTTGTATTTCCTCCACCTGTGCCCATCCAGGCTGTAGAAGACAACAAACTGGGAGACGTAAAGGCTGGAGAACTTTTGTCGGGCCCCTTGGGTTTTTATGCCATGAACAATCATGGGATGCAGCAGGTCCACCTGAGAACAGAAGTCAGGGATTCATTTTGATGAAAACCTAAGCCACATTCAGGCAGTGCAGTGTAAACCTGTGGAACTCACTTCCTCATAATATAACCGAGCACAGGTTGTGACACCAGCTAAAATGGTCTTTCATAAGGACACAAGTGAGACGACAGCTGGCAGAGGGCAGGTTTGGAGAGGTGAGCTGGGCTTGGTCTTTGAGGGATTTTGGCACAGTCTGATGCTGCTGCCAGACCACCAGGTGATTGCTGCACTGAGGATGGATGCAGGGGTCAGGCCAGCATCGGGCATGGCCACACCATCTGCTATAGGATCTCACAGCTCCCCTCCTGGAGGGGAAGCAGGGGAAACAGCAGGATGCAGCTGGGACACACTGATCATCAGTGTGGGCCATCCATATAGGTCCTTATGCACAGTGCATCAGCCATGAGCATGCAGCCTTCAGCACAGGGCCCCCCTTACCTGGATCCAGGCGTTGCTCTGGTCGGTGCTCCAAGCATTGATGGAACCAGCATTATCCAGCCTGGCCAGGTAAGGAGCCCATTGCCCTGTGAGCAGAGCACACAGATATGAGGGTGATGCTGGCTCCAGCTGCTGCCCACCTGTGATGATTTGGGAGTTCCCCACCCCCCCACACTTTGTAAAATGACCCAAACTAGACTCAGCCAGCTGGAAATTAAGGACTGAAGCTCTATTTACAGCTTAGCACAATGTACGAGCAGAGATATACACAATAGACAGGAATAGTTACAGAAACAGACAAGTTAAAGGTAACACAGAAACACAATTCCCCTCCCAGAAATCAGAGACCCCAGGAGGGGATCCCAACCACCCTTCCACCTTCTCCCCACCCCTATACCTTACCCCAAGGTTTGCCTTACACGCAAGGTGAGTTTGGAGAATGGGCCAGCAGGGTTAGAAGGAAAGTGGTTAGTGAGGTTAGCAGTAGAGAGGTCCAGACCAAGACAGCTAGAAAGCCTGAGACTCTCCAGGAGAGTGCCTTATCTATGTTTTGTGTTCTTTTCTTATACACCTCAGCAAGCCTATGAGTGAAGCAGACATCACCAGTGTTTCCTTTTCACAGCCTATAATATAATTTTCTTTATTAAAATATTCCAATCAGCCTCAAATCAGCACACCACCCCACAGTGCTGGGAAGTCTGTCTGCAGGATGGGGCCTGAGGATCACCCTAGGGTTTAGTACTCAAACAGTGTGGGAGAGCACTGAGATGGTGAGGTGGATGAGTGGGCTGCTGACATGGGCGTGGATGTAAGCAGGACTCTTGCCAGGGACATGGTTAAGCAGAGCCCTGGGCAGGATGAAGCTGCCCCAGCTTCATCTACCTTCCTTGCAGCAACAGCCCCTACTCACCATACTTCCCCGATGCTGTGATCTGAGAGTCTGCAATGTGACCCGAGGACAGGCCAAGGGCATTTTGGCAATCTGCAGCCGAACAGGGAGAAGGAGGACAAAACCAAGGCAGAGATGATTAGATAGGAAGGCTTTTGAAGGAGTAGCAGCCTCCAGGCAGCTCGAGGAGGTTGTCTCAAGCCTGCAGGAGCCCCCAGGCTTGTTTGTCTCACACAAAGTGGTGGTTTTCAGATGTTTCCGCATCCATCCCTGAATTTTAGTGGTGCTGGAAGTTCTTGCTCCTTGACCCAGCTGTTAGCAGCAGAGTTCCCAGCATCAGCCAACAGCAGCCTCTTGCCAAACTCATGGCCCTGACCTCTCATTCCTATGTCTTGATCTCCCAGCAATGTTGACAAGTGCCTCTTCTTTATACCCATGCCTTACTCCTGGCCCTTTCTGTTGCTAGGCAGCATCTTTTAAAACCACATAGCTAAAGGGAAGTCTGCCTGACACCCCTGTCTCTCTCCATCTCTCTTCTGGCCTGCTGAGCACAGGGCTGTTTGTCCCTTAAAATAAGCATTATTATTGTCACATCTTGGTATCTCCCCTGCATGCCAAATGCTTCTGGGGCTAGTGTGATTTTGAAATCTTAAGCAGATTTTGAACTTAAGGAAAGATTTTCTGGATCACATTTAATCCTCATTTATGAAGAGGAAAGATATTGTCACCAAGGGATAAAACACTGCTCTTACAAACCATTTTCCCAAGTGCTTAATTAAGGTGAGGCAGAAATGTGATGCTCTGGGATGGAGTCAGAGGTTCCCTGTGGATTTTGCAGCTGCTCTTAGGGCCGTTTCTATCAGAGCAACCTGTAGTCAGGCAGGGTTGTTAGCTGCCTCCTGCCATCACTCAGTTTACCTCTTGACTTGTGGTTAGGCAGCTGGGCACTGCACCTTCCAGACGGTGCAGGCAGGCAATAGCCTGTGTGTGCAGTGCTGGGGTAGGTGCAGTTTACAGAAGGTCCAAGGAGAAAGAGCTCTGGAAAGCAACTTTCACCCCACAGTGTCCCTTGACTCTATGCTCTCTGCTGGGCTGTGCAGGGTGACAAGGGCTGAAGTCATAACTTTCTTTCAGCATGAAAACCTGGAAGACCCCACCTGGGCCACCCCAGGGGAAATGCTGAGATCCCTGGAGGGGGAAGCTCCATGGTAGCAAGTGGGACAAGATGGAAGGAGGAGCACTCACTCAGGTTGTACACGAGGAAGAGAGCACTCATCCCAGCTTGCTGGTGCTCTCCCACTTTGCACTCCACCCGCCAGATCCCGGCATGCGAGGGCCACATCTCCACCGTCCCAAAGACACCTGCCCAAGAATGGGAAGCAGAGCAGAGAGGAGTTACTGGCTGTAATGGGATGGCACAGTGCCAAGTGCCGTGCAAACGCCAACCCAGGCTCTTCCAGATCCATTTACTTTCACTGCTATCACCTTGCAGGCTTGGCACCTCCTAATGGGGATGACATGAGGCAACAGCAGCAGTGCTTGTGCTGCATCTCACCTGGATAAAGGTTGTAGACTCCCATGCGGTACTCCTGGCTAGTCCTCATGCTGAACAGTTGCCCGTGAAAGTGGATGGAGTGGATATCCTCGGTGCTGCCCATGTTCAGGAGGTGCCATCTGACCCGTTGCTGCTGAGCCATCACCAGCCCAGGCAACGTGTCACTCGTGTAGCCATTGATGGCTGGGGGAAGGCAGCAGTCATGAGCAGCTCGAGGCTCCAGAGCTTTTCCATCCCAACATAGGTTGTGGGATGGAAAGGGGAAGGGCAGAGGTCCTCACCATGGAAGGAATGGTTTCTTTTGAAGTCAGGGTTGTCCTGCTGGATGTGGCAGGGAGGGCGGCAGTTCCTTTCCATGTTCTCCTGGAAGTACCAGCTTTTGGTCTCATCAAAGATGGTGAAGAGCAGGGAGAACTCCTGCACAGCCAGCTGCCGCCTGAAAACGAAGCTCAGCACCCTGTGGCGGCAGATGATCAGCGGCCCAATGAGGCCTGAGTGCAGGTCCTTTTCCTGCCAGGGAGTCAGGAAGGAAGGTTTAGCCTCACAGGAGGAGGCAGCAGTGATGCCCGTAGGCAGCACAGCAGTGATACCCATACGCAGCGCAGCAGTGATACCCGTACGCAGCGCAGCAGTGATGCCCATAGGCAGCACAGCAGTGATACCTGTACGCAGCGCAGCAGTGATGCCCGTACGCAGCGCAGCAGTGATGCCCGTACGCAGTGCAGCAGTGATACCCGTACGCAGCGCAGCAGTGAGGAAGCTGGAGGCCTTGTCTGCATTCCCGGCCTGGCTCCCACTCACAGAATCACACAATCACAGAATGTCAGGGGCTGGAAGGGACCTCCAAAGCTCCGCCAGTCCAACCCCACTGCCAGAGCAGGGGCACCCAGAGCAGATCACACAGGAACACATCCAGGTGGGTTTTAAATATCTCCAGAGAGGGAAACTCCACAGCCCCCCTGGGCAGCCTGTTCCAGTGTTCTGTCATCCTCACAGGGAAAAAAATCCTCCTCATGTTGAATCGAAACTTCTTATGCCTCAGCTTCCGCCCATTGCCCCTTGTCCTGTCACTGGGCATCCCCCAGCAGAGCCTGGCTCCAGCCTCCTGGCACTCACTCTTTACATATTTAAAAACATTGATGAGGTCACCTCTCAGTCTCCTCTCCTCCAAGCAGCACAGCCTCAGCTCCCTCAGCCACTCCTCATAAGAGAGGAGGGCACAGGGCATGGCACTTGCATGGTGGGAAGGATGTGCTGGGTTCACCTGGGAGATGCTCACTCTGCCCCAAGCTAAGAGAGGCTGCACAGCAAGTGCTGCCATGTGCTTTCAAGAGCATTGCTGCCTGCCTGGCAAACTGTCCAACAGTCCCTGTCCTGCTAGCACTGAAAACCAAGGGCCAAATTCAGCCAGATTTGGCAGAGGAGCAGGGAGCTGCAGAGTGCTGGTGCCTTACAGGTGTCATCAGCTGGTACACCTGAGGAAAGGTGGGGAAAACCCAGTTAAGGAAAGGGAAGAGAAAGCACCAGCATGAGAGAAAGCACCAGCATGAATTCATCACCTGAGAACCTACACAGCCACAGGCTGCTTTCAGCACAGCACCACAGGAACAGCCTTGACCTCAAAGCTGCTCGTATCCCTTTCCTGGGATGCACCTTGGACAGGCTTCCACCTACCAGGTCCACGTTGGAGAAGTAAGCCCAGGCCTTGCAGTCAAACTCCTGCGTGGTGGGTGCCATCTGGGGCAGGACTTTCCAGGAGTACTTGCGGAGCTCACCAGGCTGCACCACTTCTCCACCCTGTGTTGCATCCTGTGTCTCCTCGTAGGCTTGCAGCGTGGAGTGGAAGGAGAAGGGACGTGAGGCCAGGTTCTTGAATGTGACCTGCACCAGAAGGAAGACAAAGCAAAGACTGTGTGGGAGAAGCTTGGTGCAGTGCTGAGTGCCCTGGACCCTGGAGCTGGATCCAGCTAGCTGATGGGAAGGAGGCAGCTATGTCCTCAGTGCCCACACCTCTAGCTGGAGCCTATGCAGTGGCCAGCCCCTGCTGAACCACAAACTGTGCCTGTGCAGTGTGTGCACATCCTGGTCATATCAGCAGGATGAGGCCCTCTCCCTGCTTAGTGGGAGCAAGGTCAGCTGCACTACTGTTTCTGGAGCCCAAAGGTGCTGAATCCATCCTTGTGGAGATTTCAGTGAAAGCTAGGCAACTTCTCCAGGCATACAAATCCTGAGCCTGCTGAGCAGGCTTTCACCTCGTCCTTTTAGGCGAGTGCTGAAGGACCTCTGGTGGTGAGGGAAGCCCAAGCGTCATTTCATATAGAGACCCAGAGAAGATGTACGGAACCCTGCTTAGCTCACACCCTTTTTATAATCCCCTCACCCAAAAGGCTCCCCATAGAGCCTAGAAGATGCTTTGGTTGTGCAGTTGAAGGGCTTGGGTCTATCTCTGGCACAGGGCTTTGGATATGAACACTCTGATATTCCTCCTGCTCTCTGAATGATGGCTCTGCCTCCTGCTGCTATCCACAAACCACACAAGGTGCCGACAGGGAAACTCCTGCCCCTAAGCCCTGCAGGTGAACCCATTGAGCCCACCTCACCACTCTCTCTGGCTGAGCACAGCTAGCTTTGGGGGGCGGGGTGTGTGTGTGTGTATGGGTGGGGGTGGATTTCAGGTTTTGTAGGAAATAGGAACTTCCAATTCACCATGATGACATCTTCCACTTCTGCTCTGATGTATGGCCCCAGGATGCCCAAGTGCTCGTCCAGCTCCCCCCGCAGCAGAGGCTGTGTGAAGGAGCCATCCATGTACTCTCGGAAAACCACCTTGCGGTACTGCTGGAAAGTCTTCCTCCTGCCTCTCCAGGGGTCCCTGCTGGGTGAGGACAGTTAGCAACTCAGGTGACACTGTCCCAGAGGCAAGACAGCTGTGGCAGGGCTGCTGCAGCGCAGGGGCATGCAGAAACCAGAGCATCCTTGATCCACTTGCAAGGAAACTCAGCGTTGCTGGAGTTACCAAACTCCCCAGGTGCAGGGGGAGGCACTGAGAGCATCCTTATGCTGGGCTGCTCAGCTGGATCATACAGTCACACACCTGTGATCCTTGCCTGCCAGAACAGACCAGCTGGAGACCTCAGTGCAGGAGGAACAGGGGAGGAGCAGTCCTACTTACGTGGCTTTTAGGAAGTGCCGTGGTCTCTGGTTCCCATAATCCCACATCACCTCCACGGCTGCGATGAAGTACTGCCGGACTTCCCCCTGGAAGGAGCGTGGGTCGTGCTCCTCGTCTCCATAGATGTCAAAATCCTCCATGGTCTGCTCTGGCTCACCATACTCATCATAGTCTGACCTGTCAGCTTTTGGCCCTGAGGGGCTGGAATGGGTCCTGTTGGTCAGAGCTGGTCTCTCCCTAGGTCCTGGGGCATGGTTCCTCTTCCTGACTGTGCTGTTGTTTTCCTCATCCTTTTTGGGCTCTCCTAGACTCTGTCCTGCTCTCTTCCCAGTTTCTTTGAGGACATGTCCCTCTCCCAGCATCTGCCATCCATCTGGACTGGCTTGCACATATTTGTCTGGGTTTTTGGGAACGCTGTGGTTGTGAGCAGGGCTGTTTGGAGTCAGGGAATAATTCTCTTTGGAGGCTGGTTTCATAGGGATTTCTTCAAGGCTTTGCCTAGGCATGCTCTCAGGTGTGTGGTTCTCTGTGGCATTGACCTTGAGCTGCTGAGATTGAGGGCTGAACTGACCCAGCTGCTCCACAGAGTTTGTCTCCTCCTCCATCTGTCGCCTCCTCTGATCTTGCTTGCTCCCAGGAGCTGCCCAGACAGCAGCTCTGCCTGCATGCAGCTCAGCCAAAGGTGGGCTCTGCAGGTCCCCAGTATGTTTCACTGTCCCCAGGGAGACTTGGTTCCAGTTTGAGGTCAGGTCAGCAGCCACAGCAGCAGCCAGCATTTCTGAGCCGTTTGCAGCCATCCCTGCCTTGCTCCCTAATGCTCCCTGTGGGGGCCCCTCACTGCTACTCCCTACACCCCCATCTGGGTTTGGCCTCTGTGCAAGGTGCATCTCATCAGCACTATCTCCAGACAGAGCCTGTGGAGCTTCTCCACCCAGGTGCAGTCTTCCCTCAACCATGTTTGCTTTTTCTTCCAGGCTTTGCTGGGCCACCATCACCTCAGGCAAAGTGTCGTTTGATACTAGGGACCTCTTTTTGAGGCTGCAAAAAGGAGAATGAGGTCCACATGTCTTTGGGACTTTCTTATTCTCTGCTGTATCAGGGGTCTGGGTGGGCAGATCCTGCTCCTCTCTGTTACCCTCAGAGAGGGGCTCTCTGCTGCCAGGCCATCTGGTGCTGGGAAGACCCAAACCTCGCCTCAAGCCTGTGCTCTGCAGTGACCTGGCTTGTCGAGGCCTCCAGCTGGAGCTTCTCATGCTTGGGACTGTGTCTCTGTGTCTCAGGACTGTTTCAGGACTGTTTAAGAAAGCATTTGGCCTTTCATCATAGGCCACAACGTTGGATTCAGGAAAGGCAAGACTGTCCATTTCTGGCAACCCCTCAGGGGCTGTAGCCTCCTGAGGCACTGCCTCCAAGACTAATTCATCCCTCTCTTCTGTCAATACGTAGTTGGAAGGCTCAAGTTCATTGGTGTGTGCAAAGGTGGTTTCTAGAAGGCTTGTGCCTTTGGCAAGTTCACTGTCTTCTTGTTCTCTGCCAAGTTTTTCAGGCAAGGAGTTACTCACGTCTGTGGGGATTTGTTCTTGTACAGGTTTGCTGGCTCCCATGTCTGAGAGAGAAACAGTTTTCCCTTCCAAAGTTTCATAGAACCCTTGTGAAACCACTTTGTGAGGTCCTTCCCTCAGTCTAGCATCTAGCTCATTTGGCAGATAACTGCTTTCTCTGGTGTGGGCAGTTCTGTTGTCTTCTTTCTCACCTGAAGATGCAGGATTGTCCAGTGCAGAGGAAGAGTTATGGTCATCACTTAAAGCTGGTTCTGTATTAATTGTCTCATTTGAGTCATAGAGATTTAAGAGTATTTTATCAGTCCCTCTTAGCAACTTGTCCTCAGCACCCTGAGAAGATATGTCTTGAAGTCCCAGATTGTGCTCCAGGTCATCCTGTTGAAATGGGCTCCTGTTCTCTTGAAGAGGAGCTTTGCCAGCAGCAGAAGCAATTGAATCCCACACGTTTGCTGCATGAGTAGTCTTCTTTTGAGGCTCTGTTTCCAGGATCTCTAATGTATCACTATGTTGGACCATAGTCCTATTTACTGGCTCCTGCACCTCTGAGATTTTTGACACCTTCTTTCCTGCCCAGACATTTTCTGGAGCTTGTGTGGCTTGATGTAACCATTGCTGACCTGCTTCTGAGCTCACAGTAGGATGGATCCTTCCACTGACACTCTCCAAGTCTTCTCCAGGTGGGAGAGTACCAAGCCCTTCATCCTGGGTGATGATTTTTGACAATTCTTCTTCATCTTCCAGGAAGGATTCATAGGACACTGGCTCATAGTTTGTCTCTGGCAGAGAAGACATGGAAATGTCAGATGGATGTGGGATTGTTCCTTGAAGTGTTGATGTGCCATTGGAAGGGGGATCAGAATTCCTGTCATTGCTCAGGAGGGCTCCATGGCTGAGTTCTGTCAAGCAGAGTTTAGAGTTCTGTGTCTCATTTCTGGAAGAGGTGACATTGCTGAGCTGCTCATTCACACATGGCCTTTGCCATCTCTTCCTTTTAGAGAAGCCCCTCGGTTGGAAGTCGAAGTTGTTTTCATACTCCTCCCAATAATCTTCCCCATCAGAATATTGCTCCTGCTGGCACTGCAAGACTGTGAACTTGGCTTGCATCCCTCGGTCTCTAAAATCAGGATTCAGGCATCCCAGTGTCCAGTTGCCTGTTTCAAGAGAGGACCAGAGGACACTATCAGCCCATCACAGTGGGAAATCAGAAGAGCTGACATCCCTTGCTAGTCCAATCCATATTTTCTGCCAGCCTCTGGATCATTGTAGTATTTCCTTGTTTTCCCAGTTCTTGGAGTACCTTACAGCTGCACTCACATCAGGCCCAGTCCTGCCAAGCACCATCAGCAGGGCCAGAGCTTAGCTGCACACTCCTGTGAGACCCTAGCGACAGCTTGGTGAGAACATTTAACACGCTGAGAGCCCACAAGCCACCAGGATTAATTGCCAGCAGCAATCACTCCCAAAGACGTGTGGTGCTGTCAAGTACACCTCTCTCCCACAGCTGTTACATCTCTCCCACTCAAGGAGAGAGAAATGAAAAGGCTGTCTCTTGCTCATATCCCTGGCCAGCTTGTTTGCTCCCGGCAGGGACTGCCTCTTTAGCACCAAAGAGTGGGTGGAGAGGTGTGTGACCAGGCTCTGACTCTGCAGAGAGCTGTTGTCTGCTGCTGCCCGAGCTGCTTCAGATGGGCAGGCAAGTATCAGAGCTTGAGGCCCCTCTGCTCTGCCCTGGTGAGGCCACATCTGGAGTACTGTGTCCAGTTCTGGGCCCCCCAGTTCAAGAGGGACATAGAACTGCTGGAGAGAGTCCAGTGCAGAGCCACAGAGATGCTGAAGGGAATGGAACAGCTCTGGTAGGAGGAGAGCCNAATGTTTGGCTGGGTTTTAGAAAACCTCCTGGGGCATCTAGAAACCCTGTCAGCTTCTCTCAGGGGGCAGCACTCACCACCATCAGATCAGTGTTTGCAGTGACATGGGAAATTCTGTGTTTCCTCTGGGTGAGGAATGGTTAACAGCACAGCTTTCACAAATGTCAGGGACAAAATGCTGAGTAGGGGGAAACAAAACTGAACTCTGAAGCAAATTCTCCCTATAGAACTTCCCCATGGCTCCAAATTTTCTCACGAGCTGCCTTTCATAGGACAAAGAGCAATAGATGGAAGCTGCAGCACAGGAGGCTCCACCTCAACACAAGGGGGAACTTCTTGCCTGGAAGGGTCCCAGAGCCCTGGCACAGGCAGCCAGAGAGGCTGTGGAGTCTCCTTCTCTGGAGCCTTTCCAGGCCTGCCCGGATGTGTTCCTGTGTGCCCTGAGCTGGATTGTCTGGTCCTGCTCTGGCAGGGG
Source organism: Ramphastos sulfuratus (assembly GCA_013399055.1). NCBI lineage: Eukaryota > Metazoa > Chordata > Aves > Piciformes > Ramphastidae > Ramphastos > Ramphastos sulfuratus. Next base: position 241,775 of record WBNM01020497.1, read on the forward strand.
GGTTGGACTGGATGAGCTCTTTGAGTCCCTTCCAACCCCTGACATCCTGTGAGCCTGAGATAAACGGGACACTGACATCAGTGGCTGGACCTGCAGAGGGGCAGGACTGATGCTCCCCTTGACTTCTGAGCTTGGAGCCAAGGGTGAGGATGCAATGTCCATGGGGCTTACCAGCATGTGTGACCTTTAGGCACTCCATGAGTGAAGTAAAATGCAGTAGTTTAATTTCTTTGATTTAAGCACCAGAAGGAATTAATCCTTGCCTCTCTCTTTGCTTTTCCAGCAGGTTGTGCATCCCTTTGTTCTCAGGAGGTTGCCAAAATGAGATCAGGTACCAGAGGCCTGGCTGGAGGTGCTCACTGCTCTCTGCCCATGGTTTATAGAATACCTGTGTAACAACAAACCTGGCTTCTCCAAACTCATGAAGACTGTTTCTCCAGAGAAGGGGAAAAGGGTGAGCACATCCTCAAAGACCATGTTGTGCTTGAAGGTGTTTCCAGAGAAGAAGATGGAGAGGAAATCCGTTTGGGCCCCAACGCTCAGGACATACCAGTACACAACGTCGTGCAGGCAGAGTTTTGACTGGAGGTTGTCAAACACAAAGCCGTTAACAGCTGAAAGAGAGTAGGGGTGAAACATTTCCTTAGTATCTGATTCTGCCGCGCTGTGGAGTCGCTGCTGTTCCCTGCTTGTTGCCTGGGGCAGGGATTAGCCTGTGCCTGCTGGGACTTTGCAGGGAGCCCCTTGGTTGAGCACTCACTGTGCATCACGTTGGAGGCATAAAACTGGGGGTCCTGGGGATCCACGCGGGCTGCATCCGTGCAGAACCTCCTGATGTTCTCCTCCAGGTACCAGCTGCGGTTCTCATCAAAGACTGCAAACAGCAGCAACCTCGTCTTGTCTGACATGATCTGGAAGGTGGAGAGAGAAGCCTGATCAGAGTGCCCCCCCCCAGACCTAGTGTAGCTCCCACCTCCTAGGCTGAGTGCACGGAGAACAGTTCAGTGCCAATTCACAGGAGTTAGGGTCCAGGTTTGAAGAGAAGGTGGGATGGGGAACACAGGAATGTGGGCACAGATGGTAGGTGTGATAAGTTCGTTAGATTT
>WBNM01020502.1:0-30092 GCA_013399055.1 Ramphastos sulfuratus
GAACATGTCCAGGCAGGCCTTGGAACTCTCCAGAGATGGAGATCCATTTATTTTCCTTTTGGTGGGAGTCACCCATATGTGAGGCTTCAGCTTCTCCCTGTTTTGATTACGTTCACAGAATGTCAGGGACTGGAAGGGACCTCCAAAGCTCATCCAGTCCAGCCCCCCTGCCAGAGCAGGATCTGTACCAGATCACACAGGAACACATCCAGGCAAGTCTTGAATATCTGCAGAGAGGGAGACTCCACAACCCCACTGGGCAACCTGTTCCAGGGTTCTGTCACCCTCACAGAGAAAAAGATTCCTCCTCATGTTTAAATGAAGCTTCCTATGCCTCAGCTTCCACCCAGTGCCCCTTGGCCTGTCCTTGGGCATCACCCAGCAGAGCTGGCTCCAGCCTCCTGGCACTCACCTTTACATATTGATAGACATTGCACCTCTCAGTCTTCTCTTGTCCCAGCAGCACAGCCCCAGCTCCCTCAGGCTCTCCTCCTACCAGAGCTGTTCCATTCCCTTCATCACCTTTGTGGCTCTGTGCTGGACTCTCAAGCAGTTCTGTGTCCCTCTTGAGCTGAGTGGCCCAGAACTGGATATACAACCATACGATAAGGAAGAGAAGTGGTCCTCTTGCTAAGTCAGCACAGTCCTTATCAATGCCACCATGTCCCTGATGGCTTCATCTGAATAGGGAGGAGGGGGAGAGTTGCTTTCTCCCTCCCTTCTCTATTTTTACAGAGAGGGGGTGTGGGTGAAGGCGACAGCAGCTGGGCTGCACTGATGAATAATGTGCAGATTGTTCCTGGGGACCGCAAGTGTTTTATTAAGGCAGGTTTTCTTAGACTGAATGCCCAATCACCACAGAACCATGAAACTCAAATTGCCTCACAGCTCTCTCATGAACATACTTTTAATCTCATTGACCTGTCCTTATACTACAAGGCATAAATTCAGATTGGGAGATCTTATGTCCGATCATAAATTGGGGCTGGCAGACTTCCGATCAACAGAATAAAAGCTGTCTCCTCTGAGGTGGGGTTTTTATTTCTCACTGCTGGTCCAGCAGGCAGAGTGGAGGTGAAGTCAGCTTCTCTTAATAACTTAATCCTTAAAATTGGAAAAAAAAAATTAAAAGGAGGAAAAAAAAACCACCTCAGAGTGAATTTCACAGGAGAGAGAAGGGAAAAAAAAATCCCCCCCATAAGAAGGTGCTGTTTAAATAACATTAATGTTGGACATGAACTTAGAATGTGGAAAAGTGAATTTAAGGGTGGCCACTTCTGCTAACAGCATGGAGAAGTGATAAGGAAATAAAAGGGTTTGTGCAGTGTCACTCAGGAATACAGTTTTGGCTGTAATTCTGTGTGTTTTGGATGCAGGCAGATATGTGCCAGCTTCAAGGATTCCTTCCTCTTGCCTTGTGCCTTTTGCTTCGATCACTGAAGTGAACAACCCAGAGGAAATCTTTAATTCCTCCCTCGTGGTTTGCAGTGTTTGATTTGGATATCAGCAGTGAGTGGGGGTCTGAAATCTCTGTGGGTTGGTGGGAATTTGGATATGAGGGAAGACTTTGCTATGCTGATACCAGGAGTGGGTACTCCTTGTCTGAAGGGTTTCCTGGTGTGAAGGAGTAGCAGCTGCAAAGCTTAGTGAGTGGTGAAGGTGTTGGGGAGGGCCCATCTGTGGGTGTTGTCGCTGCATGTGGACCGCTCCTCCTGTTGTCAGTAGAGATGTGGCATCCCAGCTGCTGGTGGAACAGGTCAGAGAATCTTTTGTCTATGCACACTTTCACTTCAGAGCTGATTGACAAAGAGCTCCTGTGAGGATCTGGAGCTGCTGGCAGCATTTCTGCTATTTTTCAAGGAAGTGCCTCTGCAGATTCAGCACACAGTGGCCACGGGGATGGGGCTGGACTCTTCTCAGTGACAGGACAAGTGACAGTGTGCACAAACTAGAGCATAGGAGGTTTCACTTGAACTTGAGGATGACAGGAGACAACCTCAAGTTGCACCAGGGGAGGTTTAGGTTGGATATTGTAAGAGACTTCTTCACTGAAAGGGTTCTCAAGCACTGGTGCAGGCTGCTCAGGGAGGAGGAGTCCTCATCCTTGAAGGTGTTTCAGAGCTGCAGAGAAGTCATGGTGAGGGCCATGGTTTGGCATCAGCTTTGGTAAGGTTAGAGAATGGTTGGACTCCATGATCTTAAATGTCTTTTCCAGCTGTAAAGCTGTGAGAGTCTGTGGTGGAAGTGGCTCATTTAAAGAGCTCTGCAGCATCTTGGGGGCGGTGGCAGGTGAAAGCAGCACGAGAACCCAAAGAGTTACTGCATTAATGTACATCAGCATCTGTATCTGCCTTAAACTGCATGCTGTGGTTAGCCCCTGTGGTGCTTCTCTTGCTCTTGGACCAGCAAAGCAGGACAGAAACCTCTGGTTTTGGACAAAGGAAAAACTTCTGGCAGCTGCTACCCTTCAGGTGCTGCCCTGTGACATCGCACCTGCCGCTGGCTCTGCCTTGGCTCTTCTCAGCACTCCAGCCTTGAACCTGCAACAGCTTAGCAGTCAGCTGAGGAAATAAAGTACCTTGGACTCCCTCCCCCAGGGTTTGCTATCCTTACAGTAATTTTTTGAAGGCCTCTGTTTTCACAGCACTGCAATAGATGGACCCCCTAAAATATACAGCCAATTACACAGCAGAATTTATTAGACTTTATTCTGGTGCACGTTATGGGGTGGGGGAGAAAGAGCCAACTCTGGAAGGAAACCCATAGCAACTGAAAATGGAAGTGTGAGGATTAGAAGTCCCCATAAATATACCTGACTTTGCCATCTCTTTTAATTAAATGCAAGTCTTGAAACACGGGCAGGGAGTGTGTTGGTGACAGCAGCGTTCAGAGACTGGGAGGGAGAGTAAGTGCAGGGAGCTGGCTCCATGGCCTGGGGCTGGGATGCAGAGCAGAGCCAGGAGGGTTAAAGTTCTGGGAGTGATTTATAGTGAGCCCTTCACAGCAAGACAAAGGGAACTCTGCAATCAGTTATTAATGTTTCCTGGTTTATCTCCTCATCTTCGTGGCTTTAATTGTAAATTATCCAGCACGCTCTGCTTCTCTGCTGGGTTTTCTTCTCCCATCCCAGGCAGGTGCTAGGGGAGAACATTGCTGATGCTAACAGAGCAGGAGGGGACATAGGAGAGGCCTGTCCCCTCTGAGCTTTGCTTTCAGGGTTGTGCAGCTATGAATTGTGCAGCTCTCTGGGCCCTTTGCTGTGAGTCACTCAGCTTCTGAGGCTATCTTCCCTCAAAACGATGTGCCAGAGTTTGGCTTCTATGAGCAGTGCTGCTTGGTTTCCCTCCAGATCTGTGAGGCCCAGAGGGCCCATGTCTGAGAGACCAGGATGAGGTACTGTATTAATTCAATCCTGCTGTAAATAGCTTCCTCATTTTCTCCCCCTTTTCCATATTCAAGCATTTTTCCTTTCCCAGCTCTGTTTCACTGTTGGTAATCTCCCCGACACGCACTCCATCAGCACTCCTGTGGGGCTTCTGTGTGTAGGAAATAAAGCCCAGAGTTCAGCACTAGCCATCTAATATCTTCTGACTGCCTTTAATCATAGCATTTTCCATTTAATTGGGAAGGCAGGCACACTTTGCATATTAATACAGCACAGCCTGCACCTCCTAAGCGTTGAACTCGTGGATGCTGGGATGTCTTGTGCAGTGGCTGGGAACCTGCTGGGTGTCCTTCAGCACCTCTGGGAATGGAAAGTTGTTTTTCTGTCTTTCAGCAGAAGGCAGCAGCTTCCCCCCTTCCTTCCCCCCTTCCTTCCCCCCTTCCTTCCCGGGTTTGCTCTCCTGATGGAATTAAAATAAACACATTTCCCTCTCCCCCCAAGAACACTTGTTTGGCTTCCCTCCATTTCAATAGTTGCTCTGCAGACAGTGCCACCATGCCTCTGTCTGTTGTGTCCATTGTCTTACACCATGCCACTGCTGGTCCCACTGTCTGTGGAGGACAGCCAAAGGGAAAAATATCATCTTGCCCTCAGAACTGCTGGTGGTGTAGCACATTCCCCTCCTGTGGTCTGTGCAAGACCCATTCTTCCTTCTTGTGGCTTCCTACTGCCACCCAGGAGTCTGTGTGAAGCTCATAGTCTTGTCTTCATCACAGCAATCACAGCAACAGCCATGTTGGCAAAGCCCCTCAGGATCCCCAGGTCCAGCCAATATCCCTGCTCTACAAGGTGCAGCCTAAAGCACAGCCCCAAGCACCTCATCCAAACCACACATCCCAGATTGGTGACTCAGCCACCTCCCTGGGCAGCCTGTTCCAGTGCCTCTCACTGTGGGGTTTGGGGGCACTCTTCTCTTCTCTTGGATACAAACTTGCCTTGGGACAGATGTGTTGGTTTTGATTTGGAAGAGGTCTCAGCAGGTCTCCATTTGTGTGTGAGACAGCTTTTCAAGAGCACACTCACAGACACCTTGCTACCTGTAAGCCACGATGGGCAGTCCTTGCTTTGAGCTATTACCACCATTAGCTGGTTGTGTCTTAAGTGGATATCAAATGTGCATGTGTGTCACAGAGAGGAGGTGTATTTCAGGCACAAGGTAGGTCCCACTTCTAATTTTCCTGTCTTCTTGAGGTCTCCCATACTCCAAAGTTTATGAGATTTGCCTTTAAGGTTCCTGTTCCGAAGTCAGAACATTGATGGGCTGAGCCTGTGCTAATGGTTGACTCTTTCTGTTCATTGAATCACAGAATGTCAGGGGCTGGAAGGGACCTTGAAAGATCATCTGGTNTGTTGGTAATCTCCCCGACACGCACTCCATCAGCACTCCTGTGGGGCTTCTGTGTGTAGGAAATAAAGCCCAGAGTTCAGCACTAGCCATCTAATATCTTCTGACTGCCTTTAATCATAGCATTTTCCATTTAATTGGGAAGGCAGGCACACTTTGCATATTAATACAGCACAGCCTGCACCTCCTAAGCGTTGAACTCGTGGATGCTGGGATGTCTTGTGCAGTGGCTGGGAACCTGCTGGGTGTCCTTCAGCACCTCTGGGAATGGAAAGTTGTTTTTCTGTCTTTCAGCAGAAGGCAGCAGCTTCCCCCCTTCCTTCCCCCCTTCCTTCCCCCCTTCCTTCCCGGGTTTGCTCTCCTGATGGAATTAAAATAAACACATTTCCCTCTCCCCCCAAGAACACTTGTTTGGCTTCCCTCCATTTCAATAGTTGCTCTGCAGACAGTGCCACCATGCCTCTGTCTGTTGTGTCCATTGTCTTACACCATGCCACTGCTGGTCCCACTGTCTGTGGAGGACAGCCAAAGGGAAAAATATCATCTTGCCCTCAGAACTGCTGGTGGTGTAGCACATTCCCCTCCTGTGGTCTGTGCAAGACCCATTCTTCCTTCTTGTGGCTTCCTACTGCCACCCAGGAGTCTGTGTGAAGCTCATAGTCTTGTCTTCATCACAGCAATCACAGCAACAGCCATGTTGGCAAAGCCCCTCAGGATCCCCAGGTCCAGCCAATATCCCTGCTCTACAAGGTGCAGCCTAAAGCACAGCCCCAAGCACCTCATCCAAACCACACATCCCAGATTGGTGACTCAGCCACCTCCCTGGGCAGCCTGTTCCAGTGCCTCTCACTGTGGGGTTTGGGGGCACTCTTCTCTTCTCTTGGATACAAACTTGCCTTGGGACAGATGTGTTGGTTTTGATTTGGAAGAGGTCTCAGCAGGTCTCCATTTGTGTGTGAGACAGCTTTTCAAGAGCACACTCACAGACACCTTGCTACCTGTAAGCCACGATGGGCAGTCCTTGCTTTGAGCTATTACCACCATTAGCTGGTTGTGTCTTAAGTGGATATCAAATGTGCATGTGTGTCACAGAGAGGAGGTGTATTTCAGGCACAAGGTAGGTCCCACTTCTAATTTTCCTGTCTTCTTGAGGTCTCCCATACTCCAAAGTTTATGAGATTTGCCTTTAAGGTTCCTGTTCCGAAGTCAGAACATTGATGGGCTGAGCCTGTGCTAATGGTTGACTCTTTCTGTTCATTGAATCACAGAATGTCAGGGGCTGGAAGGGACCTTGAAAGATCATCTGGTCCAGCTCCCCTGCCAGAGCAGGGTCACCCAAAGCAGATCACAGAGGAACACATTGAGATGGCTCTTGAATATCTCCAGAGAGGAAGACTCCACAACCTCCCTGGGCAGCCTGTTCCAGTGCTCTGTCACCCTCACAGGGAAAGAAATTCTTCCTCAGGTTCACATGGAACCTCCTGTGCCTCAAAAATGTAGAGAATTGGTATAGAGAATTTCTGTTCTTCAGAAATAACATCAGAATATAATATCTTAATATTCTAGAGTCTGCCATCTTTGCCAAGAGTTGCTCCTGGACCCTTCTCTTCTCTAGGCCAGACGACTCAGGTGGACATTTTCCACAGCTCTGCAAATACAGCTCAAAAAGGACAAAGCAGAGCCAGATCTTGCATGCTGCAACCATTTTCTTCCCTGATCTGTCATGGCTGCTGCAGCCTGTCAGCAGTCCCAGTCATTCCTGTTTTTCTGGTCTAGCAAGAGCTATGTCATTGTGTCTCTGTCTTGACCTACAGTTCCCTGCAGACTTCCTAATTATGGCCTTCTTTCAAACAGACATCACTTACCATGCCAGGAATTGTCACAGTGTGGAGAAGGGGATCAGAATCCATTAGGGAGCAAGAGGTGACTAGATTAATTTCCATCAGAAATTTCAATTAAGCTTTTTAGTGTAGAGCTAGTGTGTAAACCAAGCCCAGACACAATGACTCTGGTCTTTGGCTCTTGGAATTAGTCTGATGATAGGAAGAAATAGATGGGAGCTTTCCTGACTTCTAAAGTATGTGGCATTGCTGCAGGCAACTGAGGAGAGCTCCAGATAGCTGTAAATACTTCACATTGAAAGCCACAAATATGCAGAGGTTCTCCTCATGTTAATGTGTCTGATGTGCTTAAAAGCTGGATGTCCTGCTGGAAACAAAGCCAAACTGATTCTTCTACTCATTGTTTCAACTAGAGGTCCAAACCTCTTTGTGTCTGTTGGAGCATGGAATAAACTAGTCCCCAGGATAATATTGCTGCACAGATATCTGACAGCATCAGACTGTTGGAGAGGGTCCAGAGGAGGTCACAAAGATGATCAGAGGGTTGGAGCACCTGCCCCGTGGGGACGTGCTGCCAGAATTGGGGCTGCTCAGCCCAGAGAAGAGAAGAGAGGCTTTGGGGAGACCTTAGAGCAGCCTTCCAGTACCTGAAGAGGGCTACAGGAGAGCTGGGGAGGGACTTTTTACACGGGCTTGTAGTGATTGGATGAGGCAAAACGTCCTGGAGCTTGAGGAGGGGAGCTTTAGGCTGGAGATTGGGAAGCTTTACAGTAAGGGTGGTGAGACACTGGAACAGATTGCCCAATGAGGTTGTGGATGCCCCTTCCATGGAAGTGTTCAAGGCTGGTTTGAGTGAGCCCTTGAGCAACCTGGTCTGGTGGAAGATGTCCCTGCCTATGGCAAAGGGGTTGGAACTGGATGATCTTTAAGGTCCCTTCCAACCCAAACCATTCAATGGTTCTGTGATCCAAGAGGACCTGTAGCTGCGCTTCACCAGTTACTGCTTTCCACTATGTGCTCTCTCTCCAGGGGAAGGACCAAATGCCAGCCCCCCCCACCACTGCTGCAGTGCCTAGACAATTTCTGGAAGGAGAGGCAGGATCCTGTGTGCTGGAGCTGCTTTGCTATTTCTGTGAGCTCTGAAGTACCAGGCTTAGTTGTTTCCCTGTGCTGACGGCGCGGCTGCATCCCAGCGATTGCTGGGCTGGAAAGCTGGAGCTTGCCTCTGGAGTGCCCAAGCCTGATCCCTGGTAGCTTTGGGGAGGCAGCTGACTCTCTGCATCTTATCAGCAGCAGGCAACGTGCCTGCAACGCTGAAAAGCAGCTGTTTGAAGCACCACTGTGGAAACAGAAGAATATTGCTGGCACTCAGCACCAGGTAGGGAACGGAATGCAGGGTAAATTGAAATGGCAGTTGAGCTGGTTTTTTAAAGAGGTTTCACTGCCTTTAAAAATTGATGGTTTATTGGGTTTTTTTGTTTTTTTGAGAAATTTGACAGGTCTGGAGTAATTAACACTGCCCCACAGTGCTTCAGCTTCTCAGAGTAGTATGGAGGTTTCTTCTCATAAGTGACATTAGCCCCTGAGGTCCTGCATAGCCTTTAGCATGCATTAACACTGAGCAGAAGATGCTGTATATCAGGAAGAGGAGGGCCTGGCTGTCACAACAACTCAGGTCTTTCCCTCACTCTCCTGCTTCCTTGTTCTGTGTCCCCAGGAGCCTTATTTAAGTTCTCTCTTCTTTATCAGACTGCAGCACAAGTGTAATCACTGCCCTCACCTCCATCACACTGGAATTGTGAGAGTTATTGAGGACCTGTGGAAGCAGTTAGAAGTCTGAGGAGGGTTATAGAAACATTAAGTTTCCTATTCTGAAAGGAGAGGAGAGAGAGAGGATTGTAGAATTTGGTGGGGGTTTTTTTATATATATATATATTTTATAGTGAGAATTGCCCTAGAAGAGCCTGAGGAGCTGCTTCCTAAGGCTGGAAGGAGCTAAAGAGTGGATGGGGCTCTTCTCCAGGCTACAGTGTGGCTGTCCTGCTGAAAAAATGCCATTGTGGACATGCCACTGTGCTTGTGGAAGTTCAGTGCTGGGAAGGAGAAGGAGGTGTGTGGCATGCAAGCTGGCAGAGATCTTTGTCACTTCCTGGGCTGTGAAAATAGTTCTGTTTGTTCTTTGAGTGGCAACAGGAGTAAGGCACAGCTCACACCCATTAGGCACTCAAGAAGATGGCTTGGGGTGGGGGGAGGGAAGAAAAGAAAGGCAGTGATTGGAAAGGTACCAAACAGACTTAACAACATCAGCTTGTTACTGTGAAACACTGGAAGGATATCCCCAAAATGTGGGGACTAGGAAGTCACTGCTTGAGCCCTCCTAGGACACATCTTCCTTCCACACTGCCAGTCTGTGTGTGTGTGTACAATCAGATCTGTACAAACACTGTGTGTGTGTGCAGCCTTATGCAGGCACACAGAGAAACAGCAGGTCCTGGGGACAGCCTTGGGAGCCCCTGGAGAAGAAGCTGTTGCTGCACTTATTTCGTGTCACCCTTATTTCTAATCAGGCACACGCACATGCACACACCTCTCGCTGGCTCACTTCAGCTCTGTCTCTATTTTCTTTTATTATCCTGGCAGGAGACGAGCTTCATTAGGGGAGTGGAGTCTCTAACAAGGCTGGGGAATGGCAACAACAAAAGGATGTAGCAATATAAAGTTATGTCAGAAAACCCTTACAAGAAAAACGGCTGACATTAGAAACAGCGCACATTAAAAATTCAAGGCGGCTGGAAGAGGAGGGGGCAGGACTGGGGAGAGAGAAACAAATAAATACACAGGCTGGAAACTAATAAATCCTTGTACTGGGGAGATGCATCAAACCCTGCATGCTATTAAAACCAGTTTTATTTCTATTATTGTTAATAACAATGATAAATACATTTTCCCTTGGATCTCAGTGTGGGCCATCAGCATTTTAAATACGCATTTAATGGCTAAGCAGTCTTGCCCTTGTGCTCTTTCTGTTGCTAATATCCAGTGACTGGGAAGTCTCTTTCATCAGACCTGAAATGAAAATAATTCTGGATGGATCTTGACCAGCAGCCCCAATTTAGTCAGCTCTGTGCAGTTATCAGCCCATCCCTACCCTGTTTCCTTTGGCTCATCAGTTATGGCAGCGATCTCCACCCTTAGGTTCTCTTAGTCAAGCTCTTGTGGAGAATCAGTTGCCCCAAAGACAAAACTTGAGGCTTATCTACAGGTAGATCAATCATTTTCTTCAAGGAGCTGAGCAGTCCAAGTCTACCTGTTAGGGAGAAGGATGTGAAGAAGAAATTAGAACCCTCTGCTGTTCATGTAGTAGGGAATTTATGTGTTAGTCTTTACTTCTTTAGTTTTACTGCTGTACTTGGAGATCTTAGCATCTAACCCTGAAGATCTTAAGCACTAATTTATTTCCCTCCTTCTCTGCAAATTGACAAACACATCTGTACAGAGTAAAACTGAATCACTAATCCAGTTCTGCAATTAGCAGGATTTGAAGTGAGAACTTCCACTTCTAGCATCTGCCTCATTAGAGAGATGAAGACTTGCATGGTAGGTAATAAGCTTCCCAGTCCCTAGCCAGCTGAGCTGGGCCCCTGAGAGTTGATGCCCTGAAGGTAGGACAGTGGTGGGGCTTAAGTTTGCCATTTTGCTCCCCTGACTTGGGCAGTTCAGAGGAGGCCCAAGGTTCTCCAGCCTGGCCAGTCTGGACCTTCTCACCTACATAAATTCATATGAAAATTGTGATTACTCTGGCCTAGCTGCTGAGCCTGAATCTGCAGCTGGAGATAAGCATGCAGGGATGTTTTCCAGGTGGAGAACCTCTGGTGGGGCTGTTTTTATCTGCTTTTTCAGGATGTGTTAACAGATTGCTATGGGTTACTGCATTGTGTTTGGATTGCCTGTAGTGAGGGACCTGTCTTCACAGCTTCTCCTTTGTGTCAGGTTTCTCCCACTCTTTACAAGGCTCATTCCTCCTGTTGTAATTACAGGCTTTTAAAGACTTCCACCAAACCAGTTCTACCCAGCTTTGGTTGTAAATGCAGTTAAAAAAATGACACAGCAATGCAGAGAGGTTACCAATAGCTGTTGGGAGTGCTGGAGGCTGGGCAGGATGTGGAAGCAAAGGATTCCTCCTTCTGTGAGAGGACAGTTTGCTTTGTTACTTCAGTGCAGCAGGCATGAAAAAAATGATGAGGAAAAACCCCTTCCAAATGCCTAAATCAGAACCATCAGCATAGCCTCTCCAAAATCCAGCTTCAGATTAAAAAAAAGACTCAGAAACCAAAGGAGATAAACCCAGGAACCTCTTGCTTTGACACTTTCCTCTTTATTGCTTTAGAAGTGGAAGCAGCAGAGTCATGCTTAATAAATCCTGGGATTTGAAGAGTACATCAAACCCTGTGTGTTGAAATCCTTGGTGCTACTGTCTGTAGTTCTTGGGACTTTCTGCACAGCTCCAACAGTCTGCCAGGTGCTTTAGACAGGTCAGGAAAGGACATTCCTGCTGACATGGAAACTCTCTCACCTCCCAGTGCCTCTCTCCTTGTGTCTTTACCAATTCATCCTTCCTTCCTGGTTCCTACCCTAGCAGACAGCCATGAGCCTGGCTTTCTGTCTCTTTTATGTCTACAGGCATTGGTTTTACAGGGAAAATAGAGTATTCTGATGGTCATTCAGGACTTTCTCCTTTTTTCTCTTGCTACATCTGCTCTGTCTTCCTTGAGGACTTTTTTGTCTCCATTTCTGCCTCTCTTCTCAAGCTCTCTTTCCTTAGCAGCATGAGTTTGGCTTTTTAGAGCTATCCAGGTGGCAGCTTTTTGAGTTGCCTTTATTCCAAAGGAAGAAGTAACAGAAAGTCCCTGCAGTTTCTTCTAGCCTTCAGGGAACCATATCTTCCCTAAGCAGGCAAGCAGCCCTCCAGCAGGTTTGGATCTCTGCTGCTCTTCAAGGCATGGTTTCTGCAGTGGGAGTGGGGAGTGTGGACAGAGAGCTATCCTCTTGTTTGGAAGCATGAGTGGGGAGGGCCAGCTGTGTGTCTTGTGGTTAACTTAGTACCTGCCCATTGGTTTGTTGAGGTGGCATAATGCAGCCCAAAGCAGGGGGAGAGGATTGTGCACAGGCAGAGCAGGACCTTCAGGCTCCTACTGAAGTGTCAGTTCAGGACCCTCTCCAGTGGCAATAGCTGCAGGTGTTTCTTACAGAATCATAGAATGGTAAGGTTGGAAGGGACCTCAAAGATCATCCAGTTCCATAGGCAGGGACACCTCCCACTAGCATAGGTCACTCAAGGCCTCCTCCAACCTGGCCTTGAACACCTCCAGGGAGGGAGCAGCCACAACCTCCCTGGGCAACCTGTGCCAGTGTCTCACCACCCTCACTGCAAACAACTTTCTCCTAACATCCATCTTCATTGGCCTTCCCTGTGAGCAAGGCAGGGAAAGCAGGAAAAAAATCAGGAGGTGGTGAAAGGAGGTTGGGGTCAATGTGTTGACAGCAAAATATCCACCAAGGAGCAAATGTGCACTGTGAAACTCAGTAAAACCCACCTTGTCTGCCTGTATTTGTACAGTGGGGTGTGTGTGTGTGTGTGTGCAGGCTTTGCCTCTCTCTCACATACAGCTCTCCTCTTAATATTATTCATCCTTATTATGTATCATTATTCTTTATTGTGATTTATATGCCATGCCATGGCTTTATTATGATTTATACCCCTGCCCTGAGAAGAGCTTACAGAAGGCATCACACAGCAAAGAGACAGGCAGCTCTGTACAGGGGAAGAAGCAGAGCTCTCTCCCTAAGCACTGGCTCTAACATTTCTTCTGAGCTACAATGAACCCCATTCCTTGGCTGCCCCAAAAAGGGTTTGGTTGTGGTTGTACCAAGTCTACAAGACAAGCTTTCCTCCAAGGTTATGGTCCTCAATTCATGTGAATAACTGCCAAGAGTATCAACAGCAATTGCTTGCTGCTGGCAGCAAGGAGCAGTGTCTCTCCCTTCTCCTGCTTTTTCTTCTACAGCTTGATTTTTATCCTGTCTATTAAAAGAGATTCATGTAATGACTGCCCTTAAAGCAGGCCCATCCTTGTTCTGGTTGGGGAGGAACTTTCCTGGGCTGCTATACAACAGCAGCTTCACTCAGTGCTGCTCTTAAAATTAGTCTCAATTTAGGGACCGTTCCACAGCTGAAAACATCACCTCAGGCAGCATTACCTGTAAGGAACAATGATCAGGTGAATGATGCTAAGCTGCTGATAATGTTTCAGTGCCCACCTGAGGGAACCCTACTCTGTCCCTTGGTTTTGAGCAAAAAGCTGCCCTGTTTTGTGAGTTGTGTTGCTTTGATCTATAGAAGTGCCACACCTCCAGAACCCTGGACATTTTCTCCTCTTGTTGGTAACAACACAACTTTAGCTTCCCAGAACAGAAACTGAGAGAAGGAACCTGCTCTGCAGGCTAAAAACAGAACCTTCAAAGAAACACAAAGGAGACTGCAGCTGGCTCACAATGAGACTTTGAGACCTGAGCATCCAGGGAGCCCATGGATGTGCACTTTCTACTCTCTCAAACCTTTTGTTTTCACTGAGGTAATTTCTGAGATGTCTAAACTTCTGATTTTTTATGGCCATGACCTTACTGCTTCCTCCACATTAAAATTTAAAGCTGGGCCACAACTTGAGCTCCTTTGGAGATGCCAGGTAACAGAGGGAAAAAGAGGGGAGATGCAAGACTATAGGAATAAGGAACTCCTGACCTTTCCTTAGGGAATGCTGCTGTTTCCTTTGAGGTGACTCTGATCCTCCTTGTACACCTCATATCTGCCTTCTCCATTGCACCCTGCCCACTCTGTGGTCTAGTCTGCAGGCTCTGCCCCTCTAAAAGTGGCTTCCTGCTCTCTTGTCTCTCACTCATTGCTGGGCTTCTAGGACTTTTCCCTCACTGCACATGGCAAGTGGCAAAGCTGTCAGAAAACCTGGATTTCCTGGAGCTGATATTGGTCATGGCAAGGAGGGTCAGATTTTCTGTGCTGTGGGAAAGCCATGACAGCAATAAAAACAGTGTCACACACTCAGCCTTTTACTGGGCATGGTTTAGATGATTGCACTGCAGGCAGCAAGGGATAATCTCAGTTGGGAAGTGAGTCTAAAGCAGAGTAAGGAAAAACATCTTGAGAACCATGGGGTTGGGCTTGATGGTCTTCAGAGGTCCCTTCCAACTCCTTCTATTCTATGATTCTGTGATTCTGATTCTCTGATTCTGTGGTTTTTATGATTCTGTGGGTCTGTGATTCAGTGATTTTGTGGTTCTGTTATTCTGTGATTCTATGATTTTATGGTTCTGTGATTCAGTGATTTTGTGGTTCTGTTATTCTGTGATTCTATGATTTTATGGTTCTGTGATTCAGTGATTTTGTGGTTCTGTTATTCTGTGATTCTATGATTTTATGGTTCTGTGATTCAGTGATTTTGTGGTTCTGTTATTCTGTGATTCTATGATTTTATGGTTCTGTGATTCAGTGATTTTGTGGTTCTGTTATTCTGTGATTCTATGATTTTATGGTTCTGTGATTCAGTGATTTTGTGGTTCTGTTATTCTGTGATTCTATGATTTTATGGTTCTGTGATTCAGTGATTTTGTGGTTCTGTTATTCTGTGATTCTATGATTTTATGGTTCTGTGATTCTATGTTTTCATGATTCTGTGATTTTGGGGTTGAGATGCAGCAGTGAGTGGTGTTAAAGTGCTGTTTCACAACACAGTAGCTCATTTTTTGGCATGAGTTATGCAGTTCTACCATGGCATAAATAATCTTTGCTGGGTGTTGGGGTTTATGTGGCTTGTAGAGCCCCCTGTGACAGAATGATGCCAGCAAGGAGTAAAGGAGGAGTTAACCAAAGCCTTCAAACACAACCAGCTCCTTTATGGCAGAGCAAAAGAAACAAACTCTCAGCTCAGGTTTCTTGTGCAGTGTTTAAGTTAGTTTTTGATCTGCCATCCAGTTGGGATGCCAGAAGTTTCTAAAGCTGGCCTGGTGTGACTCCCATCCTATTGGAAACATTGGCAAAACTCATGTGGAATTCAGCAAGGCAAAAAAAGAGCAGAGTCTTGGAGTGCATCAACTGGCTGCTTGGGACAGCAACCATCCTTTGTGCAGCTGCTGACAGAAAGTGGTGCTGGTTCTGAGGTGTAACAGCAAGGCAAACAACAAATAATAACGTTTGGTGAGTTGATCAGGGCTTAAAAGGGCCAAGCACCCACCTATGGCCCAGGTCTGCATGCAGGATTATGCACCAGGGTTGGGGAGCAGCAAATCTTTAATCACAAATAGACACAATCTCATCCTTCTTTTTTTTTTTTTTCTTTTTCTTTTTTTTTTTTTTTTTTTTTTTTGTGGGGCCCCGGGGCAAACATCCCGCNTTTCCTTTCCTGAGGAGCTCCTGGTCAAGCATCCAGCTGTGTTATTTATTTATTAAATATCACTGGAGACAGTTCAGCAGCAGGGGAGCACTGAGCTGTCTCCCAAACGCTGATTGCTCCCAAGGCTGGAGGAATCAGTCACTCCTGGCAAGGGGAAAAAACACCCTCTTTGGTGGGTTAATGATGCAGGGTAAATACTGACAGTGGCCAGTGGTCTAGAGAGCACACCAGACATGACCTAAGGGAAGCATAGATTCTGAGGGGGCTCTTGCTGCTGCTCCTCTGTAATGTGATTGCTGCTTTATAATGGCTTCAACTTCTTCTCCTCCCCACCACCCTTTATCATTATTGACCAAGGAGCATCAGTAAGGCTGGAGAATAAATAGTTCCCTGATGGTTAACAACAGGCTCTCCACCAATTGGAATTCAAGCTGTGCTCCTCTTATACTCTTTATAATCACACTTTATTGCATAGAGCAGAAAATAAAGCATCTATCCAGCCCCTCACCCCTTTTTCCTCCTCTGTGCGCTGGGGAAATTGGGTGCCAGCTTCTCACGGAGCAGGTGAGAGGAGGCTCAAGGGCTGGGCATGCACCAGCACAACGGAGTTGCCCTGCAAACTGAGAGCCACACTTAGTGGGAAACCCACTCCCGGCGGCGGGGGGCAGGAAAACCTCCTCCCAAGCCCTGCGGGACGGTTCCTCCCGGTCCCGCTCGCCCCGCGGTGGGGAGGGAGACTCCGTCCCCTTCATGCCAGCCCGGAGCCGCCTCAGCGCCGCCGGGAGGGGCGAAGCGCAGTGCTGTGTGTGTGGTACCGGGGGCCGCTCGCCCACCCTGCTGCCGCCACCCCCGCGCCGGTCCGGCTGGGCTGAGCAGGACGGGGCGGGCAGCGGGGCCGGTGGCTCCCGAGCGCCTCGGTGTTTGCGCAGCCATCGCCACCCCTCCCCGCACCGCGCCTGGGGCCTGGCTGGGGCTGGCTCCAGGCTCCCGGGGGCGGGAGGTGATGATTTTCCAGTGGGTATTTGTCAGGTCAGAGTCTGCGCCGCCCGCCGGGCTCCGCGCCGCGCTCCCCGGGTTATTTATTACCTCTCTCCCCGGCGGCAGCGCTGCGGCTCCGGGGCTGCTGCCAGCAACCCGCGGCGGCGGCGGGGGCCTCGCCGGGGGGTTCCCGAGCAGCGACGGGGCCGGCCGAGCCGGCTCTGCCTTCATCCCTGTGCTCACATCCTTGTGCCCTCATCCCTCCGCCCTCATCCCTCCACCTTCATCCTTGTGCCATCATCCCTCTGCCTTTGCCCCTCTGCCCTCATCTCTTTGCCTTCATCCCTGTGCCCACATCCCCCAACCCTCCTGGTACCAGTGCTCCTTTCCTGTATCAGCAATAGTTTGGCTAGCAGGACTGAGCAGTGATTGTGCCTCTTTGCATGGCACTGGTGAAGTTCCATCTCTAATACTGGGTTCAGTTTTGGTCCACTCACTCCAAGAATGACACTGAGGGGCTGGAATGGGTCCAGAGAAGGGCAACAAAGCTGGCAAAAGGTCTGGAGTATAGGGCTGGTGAGGAGCAGCTAAGGGACCTGGGGTTGTTGAGCCTGGAGAAAAGGAGGCTGTGGGGAGGCTTTCTACAATTCCCTGAGAGGAGGTTGGAGTGAGGTGGGAATCTGTCCTTTCTCACAAGAAACAAACTGTAGGACAAGGGAAAATAGCCTCAAGTTGCATGAGGGGGGGTTTATGTTGGATATCAGAAACAATTTCTTTCCTGCAAGAGTGGTCAGGGATTGGAACAGGCTGCCCAGGGAGATGGTGGAGGCACCATCCCTGGAGGTGTTAAGAAAACATGTGGACATGGCACTTGGGGACAGGGTTTAGTGGTGGTGTTGGGTTGAGAGTTGGACTCAATGATCTTAGAGGCATTTTCCAACCTTAATGATTCTGTGATTCCTTTCCACAGGCTCTGGTCCCAACCAGTGCAGCCAGGTCTGGAGTCTTCTGGAGTGTTTGATGCTTGGCAAAGGAAAGGCAGCAGGGAAAGGCTTTTCTGAGGGCTGAGGGAAAGCTGTTGTTAAACAGCAGTCTGAGGCTGAGTTAGAGGAAAAGGAATCTCCTCTGTATCTAATTGTGATTGGATTTGGTGCAGCTAGAGATGCTGTTGCAGCAGAGCATCCCAGGCCACCACTTGGTTGAAACTCATGGTACCCTAAACAGTCTCATCCCTTCAATCCTGAGCTTCGGTTTTGCAGTTTGGTTTTGCAGCCCTTTTGGTGAGCATAGGATGGTCAGAGAGGAGGTACATTTAATGAGCTCTGCAGCTAGGCAGAGCTGCTCCTGAGGGGGGATTGCAAAGGGCTGGGGCTGTAGCTCAGCTCAGCACTCCCTCACCAGCTCACTCTGACCTGCAGATCCAGCAGTGTGTGACTGTAAGTTTGCTGGGACAGCCTGGGAAGAGCTCTGGGGTGGGTGCTTGTCTGTATAAGCCTAAACAGTGGACAGCTTAGACCAGAGAATAGGGTCAGAGCTGTGTCATTCTGGAAACCATACCTTGTACCATTTCTGATGCAGACTCACTCCAAATCCACAGGACAAATGACATCATTTACATGTAGTGTGCTTTTGTTGAGTCACTGTATGCAAAGTTGGCTTTTGGAGATAAAACTGACTGCAATCCCTAGGCTGACCTTATCTGCTCTTGCTGCCTGAGTTATGTTCCTAGGATACCTTTAAGGTCTCCTCATGCTTTCCAGATCTTCATTAACATTTCCCCCTGAGTGCAGCACGTTCCTTTCTTTGCGTGCAGATTATTTGTGTGCCTGATCAATTTGTTTCCTCTGCCAGCAGTGTGAGTGGGGCCCCTCCGTGGGTTTTGTCTCTGGGATTGCTGCTCACACTGATGGGACAAGAGCACCACAGCAGCAAGGGAGCCCTGATTTGTTGGTTGGTATTCCAGAAGGAAATGCCCCTCTCTGGTGGAGAATTGCCACAGCATATAAGGAAGAGTGGATGCCAGTCTAAGCTTTCCTTTCTATACCTTCTATACTGGTCTGTCCCTAGGATAGATCAGAATTGCTGACTGCTGTTCATCCTGGAAGGAGCAGGCACTCAGACCTAACCCAGTGATGCAACTTGAGGGTCCCCACATGTAACAGACATGCAACCCACCTTCCTTTAGCAAGGAACTCACCTTCCATCTGCTCCTGACAGCCTGACTCCTCACTATTGCTAAGGTGCCTTTTGGACCTGGAACTTTGGTTCTGCTGGCAATGCCAATTCAAAAAGAGGTAGGAACTAAGGAGCAAATGTCTCTTTCTCAGAGTGAATTACACCACTCTCATCCTGATCAGAGCTCCTTGGCCATGTGAGTGCAAGAGGCAAAGCACACAATTATTTTGTTAGCTTTATTTCTCTCCTGATGTCCTCTGCTTGCCTGAAGATGCACCTGGATCCTCAGAGTTCCTGAACCCTTCTTTTTTCTTTCCCTGCCCACCCCAACTTCCAAGCAGTCCCCAAAGACTGCCTCTGGCTGATGGGGAGAGGAGAAAAGAGATCACTATAAACTTGTAGGATGTGTCAAAGCAACTGTTGTTCCAGGTGGATTAAGAGAGACATGCATGGAGGAGAACTTGGTGCTCTGGAGGCAAAGGGGACTGCACATACAGATAGGAAGGCCAGGGGGAAATGCTAACTAGACAGAGGTGGTTAGCAGCAGTCAGAAGCTGCTAATTATCCCATGCTCCAGCTTGCTCTCATGAGAGCTGGGAAACTCTCTTTGATCCTCCTGCATTTAATCTTATAACTGGGTGGGGGGGGTCCAGATGGATTTTAGGGAGCTGATGGAAAGAGCTATCTTGACTCAAGGGCCTTGGACAATCCCAGAGGTATTTTCAGTGCTTGGGACACCTCCTCCTTGTTCCCATTGAGTTGTTGGCAGAGTTTATTTCTGTTGTCCCCTGAATTGCTTTTCCCTTACCGTGTACATCCTTAAGGTTCCACCCTTCTTCACTCAAGTTTCATGGAGGACAGAGCTGATTGTTTATTTCCTCCTGCTTAGAAGATAAAAATTGGATTAAGTTTGTGTCTCATTGCTGCAGTTCTCTGTGACTGTTCCATTAAATGGATTTACTGATTTCGTGGCATTTTGTGGTAGCTACTGCAGCAGCAGTTCTGAAGGCAGCTCCAAGAACACCAATGGAAAGGGAATTCTGAATTTGTCATTGCAAATATGCATGTTGAAAGGCTGATTCTGGCAGCCACATCTTTTCCTGAACAATACCTCCAGCATAAGCAAAGCAGCTTGAAATGTAAAGATGTATTTGTTTGGTTGGGGGCTTGTTTTTTGCAATGAGTTGCTCATTAATGGGCCACAGATCAAAGTATGAGCAGAAATCAGATGGAGATGATTTTTCCTGGCTGTTCCAGGAGGAGACAAATCCAGTCCTGAAACACCTGGTCTCAACAGAAGCTCTGAGTAGAGATACTCACTGCTCTGCAGGTTCCCTTAGTATTTCCAGAAGGATTTCTCCTGTGGCACAGTGCTGGCAGAATGGAGAATGAGAGAGAGTGAGAAGGGTCTGTTTGCTTGGGAAAAAGTTGCCAAAGTATCAGTGTAGTAAAGTACTGCAGGTATAAGGCTATGATCTCTCTGAATATTTCAAATAAAAATGCCTTTCCCCAGCTGAGTGATACAAATAAGATCAGAAAAGTGCCTCTCAGAAGAGCTTCCCAAGTGGGATTTTGGCAGGATGGATTGGCTTAATAATGTTAATGTTAAATTTCTTACTGCAGACAAACCCTGCACTGGTAACAGTCCCAGGGAATGTCACAGGAGAGGGCATTTGCCCTCTGCTAAGGGCCAGCAGTTTCCTAAAGAAATGTTTTCCATAATCAGCTATAATCTGCAGTGAGATAACAGTGCCTAGATACTGCAGTGACACAGATAGATGGGCCGTGCCAGCTGCTCCCTCTAACACCTCTTGAGCATCTCCTTGTGAATTAAAACACACTTACCCAAGAAGCAAAGTGCAGAAGCTTCTCCTCTCCCTCTCCTCTGACCTAAGCGAAGCTGCATCTGGGGTATTTTGTTCAGGTCTGGGCTCCCCAGTTCAGGAGAGGCAGGGAACTACTGGAGAGAGTCCAGCAGAGGCTACAAAGATGCTAATGGACCTGGAGCATCTCCATGAGGAGGAAAGGCTGAGAGCCCTGGGCCTGTTTAGCCTGGAGAAGAGCAGCTTCAGAGGGGATCTGATCAATACTGATCAATGGCTAAAGGGTGGGATGCAAAAGGATGGGGCTGGGCTCTTTATAGTGGTGCCCAGTGATAGGACAATGGGCAGTGGGCACAAACTGGAACCCAGAAGGTTCCATTTGAATATGAGGACAAACTTCTTTCCTTTGAGGGTGTTGGAGCCTTGGAGCAGGCTGCCCCAAGAGGTTGTGGAGCCTCCTTCTCTGGAGAGATTCCAACCCCACCTGGATGTGATCCTGAGGAACCTGTTCTGGGTGACTCTGCTTTAGAAGGTGGGGGTTGGACTGGATGATCTCCAGAGGTCCCTTCCAACCCCCACCAGTCTGTCATTCTGTACATCTGATTAGAATGAGGTATAAAGTGGCAGAGGTGGATATGGGCATGGGGCTGTGTGCCCAGGGTTTGTGTTGATGTGCACAAGTGCAAACACAAGGATTCATTTGGGGAGTCTGAAGGTTAATCCAGTCTGAGACTTGATTTCCACGTTCCCTCAGTGAGAACTGATCCAGTCTTGGTAGTTAGAACAAAAATACCAAATCCCTTGGAACAAGGAGCATTCCTGCAGTCAAATAAAGCAAATTCCCTGGTGAGTTATGCTGGGTCTGCTCTCTCGGGTAGTCGGAGAGGGGGGGAGAATCTTGCACTCAATAATTTATGGATCCATAAAGATTTTTTTTTTCCTTTTCTTTTCCTGAGCAAGCAATAATTCTTTGGAAATTAAGGCTAATTAAAAGCAATACCATCCCTGTAAATGCATTCAGTTACTTTGTCAGGGCAATTTTATGTTTGCTTCCTATGATGCTCCCATATGCATCCTAATCAGTGTTTTGCTGTAATTGTGCTTGGAGACCATGTCACAGAGACAGACTCCTTCAGAAGGGAAGTCCCAAGCAGTTGGGTGTAATAGACTGAAGTGTCTTCTGGATATTTACAGTGGATTAGGCTCCTTTATTTTTGGGTCAGTGCAGCCTTAACCTCTGTGGAGTGGTTTATGGCTGATGCCAGCATTGCTTCTGGGTGCAGAGCACGCGTGAGAAATGTCTGCACGCTTCATGGACTTAAAAGGGAAGAGAGGAACTTAAAAAGATCTTCTTCTTCCACTCCTTATCCTCAGTAATTGGCCCCAACTTCCTCCCAAGTCTTTCCTGGGTGGTGAAATATGCAATGTGTGTTGGAACTCAGCTTTTTTGCCCCTTCAGCTGTTGGCACATCTGTTAGTCTGCTGCGAATGAGACGCGAGTTACCATATGGCTGAGATCTTAGCGACTGAAGTGCTGGTGGCTGCTCCTGCAAAGCCAACCCAGGATTTCAGCAGCGTGTCTCTGACCAATTGATACTCACAGAACCTCAGGTTTGATATTTGAGCTCTTCCTGCCTTTCTCAGGGCACAAACCAAAGAAGAAAATAGCTCTCTTGTTTGCCCTCAGTCTGCTTTCTGAGCCCACAGCCCCGCGCATCGCCGTGTGCCCGGCTGGGTCTGACAGTGGATGACCCTTGGTGCCAGGCTGTCACTGCTGCTCTGTGTGTCAACTGCCACGGGGCTGGAGCTGTTCCCATCAGTTTATCCACAGCGATGGGCTAACTCCGTGCTACAGACAGCAGATGACAGGATGAGCTTTTGCAAACACTACAGCCTTCAAAATGCCTTTTTTAGCCTTGCCTCTTGCTGCAGAGCTCTGGACTTTGTGACAGTGACCAGAGTGGTTTGTCCAAGTGTGTGCTGACAATGTATCAATTGCACACAAGCCCCTGGAGTGTGGAAAGCCAGTGAAAATAGGTTTGTGCCAAGTCCTTAGCCAGGAAGATGTGTGACAAAGTCCTGTTCCTCCTGCTGTGAACAAAATAGTTACGTGGAAGTATTTGCCAGAGTTTAGATGGACAATTTTAGGCACTGGGCATCAGACTGCCTTGTAAACCACTTGCTCTGACATTTCTGCATCTGCCACTTGTGGTGTGTTATGACTCACAATTACTTGGGTTTGCTCAGTGACCGAGTTGCTGAACTTGAGAAAAACAGAGCTGTGGAAGTCTCTAGTGTGAGACAGAAGTGAATGAAGAACCCAAAGGGTTGTGCTTCCCAACCCTGTTGTACAGAAATGGTTCTTCTCTGTTTTATAGAATCATACAATGGTAAGGTTGGAAGGGANGAGTTTGGAGTCACTGGGTGAAGTACAGCAGTCACAAAGCAGAAACAGAAGTGGGAATGCCTGCAGGAAAGCTCAAGTTTGGAAATCTGACAGGCAAATCCAACTTGGTGCTAAGTAGCTGCAGCAGGCAGCTTCTCTTGTCCACAAGCACAGTGCCTTTGCTATGAAGCAACACAAGGGAAGAAGGAGCAGAAAAGTTGCTCTTCTTCCAAGGACCTCAGAGGAGATTCAAATGTGTAAATGCCCATTTAAGTGTTGGGGTTTTTTTTTATTCCCTTTGCTTTTTGTTATTCTATTCTTCTATCTTATCTAAGTTTCTGTTTGATTAAAGCACTGTTGCAGTGTAGTCATGGCAACTTGAATGACGTTTTTTTGTTGTTGTTCTTGTTGCAGGAATGTAAGATTTAAAAGAAAACCAAACCTAAAAAGGATGAACTCTCCTGCAGCCCTCACCCAGTGTTTATTCACAACGACGGAGGTGCAAGTGAGGAGTGAGTACGAAGTTGTTGATGTCTGTTTGTCTCCTTGAGTTCACTGAGGCTCTGCTTAGGCCCAGGACTGTTTGTGGCTGTGTCTTGGGATATGTTTTTTTCAGTGATGTACATGTAGAAGGGACCATGTTAGAAGTTCTGGTAACACTGAAGTTGTGATTGCCTCCCAGCGTCGACCTAGATAGTCACAGAAACACAGAGTGATAGGGGGTAGAAAGGACCTCTGGAGATCAGCAAGTCCAGAGCAGGATCACCTAGAGCAGGCTGCACAGGATGGTGTCCAGGTGGGTTTTGAATGACTCCAGAGATGGAGACTCCACCACTTCCCTGGGTAGGCTGTCCCAGTGCTCTGCCACCCTCACAGCTCTCCAGTGAGGTGCAGTTATGCTGGTGCAGAGGTGATGTATGCTCATTCCATCACTACTGGGGCACTGACCACACTCCATCAACTTCCAGAAAGTAGGAGAATTACAACAACACAACACCTGCCTGCAGAGATGCCTGCCCAATGATTCTAAGACTTCAGAACATATTAGCTTTAAGTAATGCATTCAAAAGCTATAAGGTAGCTCAGGTCATGTGCAATTCAGCACCTCCTAAATTGGTCAAGGCAGGTTCTACCTCGTCTTTAATTTGATCTTTCTAGCTTGGATTAAAAGCAGTCACACCTTGATTACCTTAGACTCTTCTGACACATTACTTTCAAAGGATTAACTAGCAGCTCCATCACCTAACCCAGAAAAAGAGCTCTGGTTGCACTCACCTGCTGGTAGACACCTGTGAGCTAAGGGAGAGAGCCATGGCTTATGCTTTCCTGGCAGCCTTTGAGGTTGGGCTGGCACACCTGCTGTGAGCTGCTTTTTTTTTTTTTTTCCCAGTGGGCACTGATTTTTTAAAAAATTGTTTTAACCCAGCAACAGATTCCAGCCTTTTCTGGGCAGTTGGGTTTTTAGTGCCTCTTTGTTACTATGATTGCAGCAGAGGAGGCAGGCAGGAAGAAGTGGAGTAGCAAGGAGGGTTGGGACACAGCCAAGCGCTAGATTAATACAATGTGACCATCATTTCAGCATTTTCTGATACAGGGAGGCTCTCTTAGTGCAGCAGAGTGGAGCAGCACAAACAAAGGCTGTGGGGAAAAGAGAGAATCTGGTGGAGGCTTTCTTAGGCATTTCAACTCTGCTGTCTCAACTCTTTCACAACAGTTAGGAATCAGCAATAAGCTAACTTCGAGGAGAGGAATGGGCAAGGGAGAGAGATGCATTTTTAATCACAATATGCAGAAAGAAAGAGAGTTAATGCAGAGAGGAGCACAGGGAAGCTGTCCAACGACTGGAGCTGCAAAGGCAGCAGCCCTGGCCTTAAAAGTAAAGGGTCAGAGAGAATGGTGACCATGCAGCAGCTTTGATACTTAAAGCCTTATTCCATGAATGATTCTTTAAGTGCTTTTTTTGCACCATAAAGGCATCACTTGAGTGTAGCTAAACTCATTGCTTTCCAAAGCCTTTGCAGAGAGCAGCAATTCCTTTCTATTAGGTGAGAGATGAGAACACCAAATGTGAGGTCAGTAAAAATTTGCTGGTTTTAAAAATGAAAACAGGATTGTGGCCCTTTAAATTAAGCTTCTTGTAGAGATCTTGGGGCTGATTCTGATCTGAGTTACCACAGAGCACAGAAATTAATCAGTCCTGTATCACTTGATAGGTTTTCCAGTGCCATAGCTTCCTCCAGCACCTTGGAAGTGAGAATGGACACCACACAATGGTGCAGAACCAGCTCCCAGTGCAGTCACAGGGCAATTCTTGCTGTGCACTGTGTGGAGCAGCATGTTAAGGTATCTGAGCCAGGTGGCTGCTTACAGCACAGCAGAACCACTATAGGAAGGCAGAGATAGAGAGAGCAGAGAATGAGCTTTCTGCATGAGAAGTTATTCATTATTTAGAAGAACAGAGCAGCTAGTTTGGAATTCTGGAGTCCTTGCCTCCCAAACTTCCTTCACTTCTCCATAGCAGACATTTAATCCTCTAGGTTTTCCCCTAGTCTGGTTGGGCTGGTCACATAGCTATGCAGGGCACATGCAGAGAAAGGGATTTGGAAGAGATAATTTGTAAAACTAGTGTGATGAGAACAGTTTGTGCAGTCCCCACTGACTGTCCCAGGCTGTTCTCTCAGAAGCAGACAAAATGCCTGTGTGAGCTGGGGACACAAGCAACTCCCAGCTCTGGTTTGGTGTGTGAGCTCACACTACCATGACACTATCAAGAAAGACAGAAAAACCTCCACAGTGCTGCTTCTTCCCTCCAATAAAGTGGTGCAAGAGGCAGTGTTCTGTATCAGTGGGATTAAAAAGGGTACAGCCCAGCAGCTCCTGAGAAAGCAAAGCCCCTTCCTCCTTCCTGCCCTCCTACCCTCAATCCCCACCTGTGCCCTCCCTGCTGTTGCTCCTGCTGCTGGGCTGTCAAAATATCTCTGGTAATGAAGCAGTCTGGCCTGAGGCTACTATTACCTCCAATCCTGATGCTGCTGAGCATGACTCTGACAGCATGGCTGGCTGTTCACACAGTGAGCACAGAGCTGAGCTACACCTGGCAAGGGAGAACAGACAAAAATCCTGGTTGGTAGCCTTGGTGTTCTCTGAGACTGGGGAAGGCATGAATGTGGCTGGTTCAGGAGGTGGTGGTGTGGCTCTTTGGCTTTCTCCCCTGGTTTTTGCTAGGCTCAGTGATTTGGTAGGGGCATAGTTGTTGCTTTCCATCAGTGGTGTGATAATGTCAGGGTAATTGTGTGGAAAGATGGGGAAGCAGGGAGAGGAGCTGTTCAACTGCAGTCTTAAAAAGCTAAGCACCCCAATTTCTTTGGGGGAATCAACATGACTCAGTGGACACTACAGCAGCTGCTGAAAAACCTGGGTTATTGTTGAAGGTTTTCTTGTGCCTAGGACAGGACTTTGGTGGCATAGTTTTGGACTGAGAAACTCATGCCACAGAGCTGTTACCACAAGGTGAGCAAGCTCAGTGCTAGAGTGCTGACAGAATGTTGTATCTGTTGGTTTAGCTTAGCTTGGGCAGAGGCATAATGGTGCATGTATGGCATCTCTGCTGGAACCCTGCAAAGACACAAGCTCTGGATTAGTTTCTGAACTCAGGCTGGCCTGAGTGTCTCCTCCCAGCCTCAACCTGTCTTTCCTGTAAAGGGGCAGGGCCTGCATCTGCAATGAGTTTTCCAAACACTTAGCACAAAGGACCTTTGATCTCAGTTAGAAACTCAGAGGTTGAATGTCACTCATGTAAACTACAAATACGCATTTAGGAAGATTCTTCTACTTTTATAGGTAGAATAATGGAGGCAAATCCAGGATAAGTAATTTACCCACAAAACTGGTGATAGGATAAGGAGGGAAATCCTTATCTCTTAACTTTTAGGCCTGTGCTTGAAGCACCATCTCTTGGTGTAAAATGCTCTAGAGCACAGCTGGCTCTTAGCAGTTGTCGATACATTTGAGAGAAACAGAAGATCCAGGGTCTGTTTCAATCCAACATGTTGTATTCCAGGGGTAGAGAGCCAAAGGTTGGAAATGATCCCTGTTTACTATGTTTACTGTGGTAGTGCCTCTGTGAGCAAATGAAGAGTCATACTTGGAAAGGCACAACAGACAGATATGGTGATTTGTGCCCCCAAACTTGAGAACAGGTTCCAGTTCCTCAGAGTGGAATTTGCAAAGTGTACCTGCTTCTCCCTCTCTAACCATGTGTGCATGGATTTGCTTAGCTCTCTCTGATCTGCTCTCCAGTGGTGAATCTGTTTACACTAATCCTGAAAGCTCTGTTGTTAAGAGACTGGATCTGAACAGCTTCAGATTCCTGCTGTTGAACTCAAGACATCCAGACAGAGCTCTTGTTCTTTATTACAGTAGGGAGGGAGGACTTGTTAACAACTTTTAGTGCTTGCAAGAGACTGAGTGAATCAGCCTGAATCTGTCCAGGACAAACTTCACTGAGTTCTGCCAGAACACATTGCAAGTGTTTGAGAAACCCTGCCTGATCCAAGCCTCACATTGAGCCACCATCAAGCAGCCTTCTTTTTCCAGTGCTGGTCCTCCTCACAGCTTGGCCAGAGCACCTATGGCATGACTGGCGTCAGGTCTTTTTTCCAGGAAGGAAGCACAGCCAAGTAGATGCTGCCCTTCTAGATGGAAGACTCAGCATATTCACTTCACTTAGCACTAGGTCCTGATTGGAGCCTGGCTTCTTTGGAGGTAAAAAGCAACTGAGCTGACATGCAGTGAGAAAACCCCTTGGCCAGTGAGAAGAAATCAGTCCTGTGAGGTCAAGTTGCAAAGAGGATGGATCCAGAAGAAGCCTGGGGTAGTTCTCAAGCCCTTGCAGAGAGCCCAAAACAGTTCTAGGTGTGCCAGGCATGAAGATCTTCTGGGAGTGTAAGAGCAGGCTGTTCTCACTGTGTGGCCTTCTCACCTGAGCTCCATCCAGAATCCTCTCCCATGCTTGCACAGAGAATGCCTGTGTCTCCCAGAGCCTCTGCTAAGCATTATCCTTGGTTCATTAGGTGATAATAGAAAGTGATTTTTCCCCTGTCATCTTGAGCAATCAGAAACATTAAGAGTAAGAGCCTAAGCCTGAAAGCCTAAATGAGAAGGTTTGATGGGTATGTGTATCTGCCTCAGTCACTACAGCAAGAAGCAGGGATGGCTCCCAGAGCTTGCACTGCTTCACCATAAACAGGCCAGAAACGGGGATCACGGTCGAGTAGTATCAAGGGAAAACAGATGTTTGGGCCTCAGATCCCATTCCCAGATCTGCTGAACCCCAGAGAAGTGCTTTCCTCTGCCTTTGCCAGTATGAAGCAAGAGCTGGTCAGGTAAATGCTCTATCAGACTTGCTGTAGAGAGAGATACCCACAAGCAGACGCCTAAGGAGAGCAGGAGATAAGGCCTGCAGGATCTGGGGCACAAATCTGTTGCACAAATACAAACTCATGACCTGTGTTAACCTGCATTTACTGATAGTGGGGCTGAGCAGCTGCACGAACACCCTGTCAGTACAGTTCTCATGTTCTCCATCTCAGCCTCTTCGCATTTCAGGTTCTCCACCACTTAAAGAAAGCTAAAAGCATTGTCCTCAACAAGGTGCTAGGAGGTGGTGTTCTTTCTCCTTGTCTGTGAGTGCTCTGAGATAATCTGGGAGATGGGGCTGAAGAGGGGCTCTAAAACTACCTGTCAGAGGTAGATTGTCCCAACAATCTGTCCCAACAGATTGTCCCAACAGAGAGTTCAACACTTCCCTGTCTCCTGCTGTCAGAAAGCAAGAAACACACCCTGGGCCAAAGCTGCCGACTTTTTGTTGTGGTTCTGGGAGCTCTTCAGCTCTCCTGTGGAACTCTCACTCTTCTGCCACCATTCCTTGGCCTGCGGGAGGGCTGGGGAGGGACTATTGACAAGGTCTTGCAATGCCAGGACAAGGGGTAATGGGTTTGAACTGGCAGAGGGGAGATTGAAAGTGGATGTTAGGAGGAAGTTGTTTGCAGTGAGGGTGGTGAGACATTGGCACAGGTTGCCCAGGGAGGTTGTGGCTGCTCCCTCCCTGGAGGTGTTCAAGGCCAGGTTGGATAAGGCCTTGAGTGACCTGTACTAGTGGGAGGTGTCCCTGCCTATGGCAGGGGGTTGGAACTAGATGATCTTCAAGGTCCCTTCCAACCTTACCATTCTATGATTCTATGTAAGACTTCACAGAATCAGAGTGGTGGAGGTTGGAAGGGACCTCTGAAAATCATCTAGTCCAAACCCCTTGCTAGAGCAGCATCACCTAGAGTAAATCACCCAGGAACACAGCCAGGTGGGTTTGGAACGTCTTCAGAGATGGAGACTCCACAGCCTCTCTGGGCAGCCTGCTCCAGTGCCCTGCCACCCTCAAAGGAAAGATTTTTTTTTTTCCTTATGTGGATGAGTAACCTCCAGGGGTCCAGTTTGTGTCCAGTTTGTGGGGTGTATTTCTTGTGCTGTGTTTAAAGGGATAATTCATCTTGATTTCCCTTCTAGGTAGGCTTCTTCCTGCACAGTCCATCCTGCTGAACATCCAAAGGTATGGGAACTCCATCTTGTTGATGTGACAAATCTCTGCAACAACCACACAACTTCATTTTGGGTCACATTGTCCTCTCGGGGCAGCTCCACGTGGACCTTATGCCATGTCTGCCACATCTCATAATGGAAAACAAATGTATCCCAAAGCTTTGCTCCATCACTTAAGACTGCTGGAGCTTGGCTGCAAGTTGGATGCAACGTTGCAAAGGTCACAACAGAGCTTTGCCAAGAACAGCGGACGGCGTGGGGGGGATACCCCCAGGAATGCGGCGGGATGTGTGTCCCCTGCAGGAGCCGGGGGAGCCCCGGGCAAGCCCCGCTGTGCTGGCAGCTGCCGGCGCTGTCCCCGCCGCCCGTCGCTCACCCCCTCCCTGTCCCCGCCGCCGCCGGCGCGGCGCTTGCGAGCGGCTCCGCTCTTTAAATGGGCCAAGTTGGAGAAGCGGCGGCGGGGAGTGGGGAAGCGCGTTCGGTCAGAGCCCAGACTGTGCCGTGACTTCTCGGCACCGATCGATAACGTGTCTGCCCCGACCGGGGGGAGCCCGGCCCTGGAGCCCAGCATAAGGGCGGGGTGGGGGGTGGAGAGAGGAGGCGTTAGGGGCTGGGGGCAGCTCGTGGCCGCGTGTGTCCGTGCCCGTGTGTATAGCCACATCGCTGTGTATCCATAGATCTATAGATCCATACACGAACCCCTCTAGGTTAACATAAAGTAACCTCCTGCTCTCGAACATTTCGCACAGGAGTGGAAATTAAACACCAGCTGGCAGCGATCATAAAGGCTTCGGTGGGAGCGGGGCCAGGCTGCAGTGTGCAGGTGAAGGTGGTTGGGTGGCTGGGTGGGCGGCCCCGGGGAAACTTCTCCGCCCGGCTGTCTGGAGCCCCGCGGGCAGCGAGCAGCGAGAGGCGGCACCGGCCGGGGGCCGCGTCCTGCCCGCGCCCGGCGGGCGCCGGCGGCGGCGGCGGAGGAGGGGAGCGAAGGGGAGGGGTGGCGGCGGCGGCGGCGAGGAGCAGCGCTTAATTTTAATTACTGCATA
>WBNM01020555.1:4494-20128 GCA_013399055.1 Ramphastos sulfuratus
GTCTGTGCCTTTGCATGGCCTGTGGCAATGCTGGAACTGACTCTCTCCAGCAGATCCCTGTCCCTCTTAAAGTGGAGCTGGAGCTGGCACAGGTCTGTGCCTTTGCAGGAGCAAGCAACCTTGCAATGATGCTTATAACCAAACCCCTACCCAGAACCTTTTTCAAGTGGCTCATCCCCAGGTGCACATTTTGGAGACGTTCAAAGGGGTAGCAGATCCATCCAGGAAGAAGGGTTGATGGGGTGATGTTGAAGTGGAGGGAGGTGTACCTTGCTGGCTTGATGTTTTCAACACTGCTATAGCTGGTTGAAGGGGACCAAACCTCCGAAGAAGATGGGCTTGGTTCCGTTTGACCAGCCAGAGCAGAGCATAGCTCCTGACCACACAATTCGCTTGGCTTTGCTGTGCCTTACCTGAAAGAAGAATTAGAGAGATTAGAAAGGAGCACTGGTGGAAATCATTCCTTAGAGGGAGTTCTAGAGGGATGGTGCAGCCCTTTGGACCCCAGCTTAGGAGGTTTCACCACTTTCCATCTCTGTTTTGGCTGAAAACTGTGCACAGGGTCTGTGTGATGCCCCAGTTCCTGGGTGATTGTCTGGACTAGGGTTTATTTCCCACTAATGCCTAAGTGAAGGATGAGGACAAGCCTCAGGAGCCAACTTCTGGTTCCATGATTAGACATTTCATAGAGTGTGGGTTTGTTTTGGAATCTAGTCTCAGCTCAGCTGGACATAGGCAAAGATTAAAGCCTTCTGAAGCTTGCAGGATTGGCATTTGCCCACCCTGAGCCACAGCACCATATGGCTAAAGACTTATTTTCATACAACTCTTTCTTTCGTGCTGCTTTCTATTTCCCCATTTTCCCTCTTTCCTGTTTTTTCCCTCCATCATTTTTAAATATTAAAAGAAAAAAAAAAAAAAAAAAAGAGAGGGAGGAAGGGGGGAACACCATCTCCTTTGTCAGCTGAAGGGAGGGTCACCTGCCAGTTGTCAGTCAGGCATCACTTTTCAGCCAGCCCTCCAGCTGTACCTGGGAGCCTCAGCAAGGAGACAGCTGCCAGAGACCACAAGCAGGGAGGAATGAGGCAGCTTCCAAACAGGACAAAAGCTACATTTTTCTAACCCTGTGCCTAGGCCCCTTTCCTTGGGCATCTGGTTTTTAAGGGACCTGATCTATTTTTCTCTGAAATACAGTTTAATTAGGAGGATTTTCTTTCCCTCTTTATTTTTTTGTCTCACTTTGCCCTCTCACTTCTTGACCTTGAAGGAATCTTAACCTCAGTAACCTCAAGACTGCTTCTGATTTTCTCTCTGCTTCATCAGGGCTATTCATGAGCAAGAAAAGCTCATCAGCAGCATAAATTCTGTATTCTCTATGGAGATAACAACCTTGCTGCCAAGAGAAGAGCTCAGCTGTAACATTCCCTTCATGCACTCTCCCATCAGGTCTAGACTGCTCCAAACTTGATGGAAGTGAGGAAAAATTAGACCTGTCCTTAATCTGTATGATAATTTCACCTTCAGTCAGGGCCTGGGTGCAGCTAACTAGAGGATGGGGGGAGGAAGGGTGTTAAAAGAGTGGCTTTGGCACTGAGCCAGGCCCCATGTCTGCATGAGTAGTCTGCCTTATTTCTTCTCATGTGTCCTTGCAAGTGTGTGCCTGTAACTTAATCCTGGATCACGCTGTGCAGCAAGAGTTAATGCTAGTTGCAGGCTCTGGTGGAACAGGAGTATGCAGGCTGGAGACAGCTGCAGAACATAAAGGAGGGATGGGATTCCACTACACATTTAAACTCCAAATTTATAGAGTTGGTCAAGGCTAGAGTTAGGTTCAGGTGACCAGTCAGAAGAGTTGGTTTCATTTGCCAAGCATCTGGCACCATTTGAGGACCCATAGGACATGCAGGTATGACACAGGACACACATGAAGAAGAGCTAGAAGCCAGTGAGCAATTCTTAGGGTGTCTCCAAAGTTACTAGGAGCATCTTTTCAGGCAATCAAATAAAGTCCAGATCTCCACAGACTACAATACAGAGATGAGAAGACCATCAGGTACAGAAAGGAAGTGTTGAGTTTGAGCCATGGGCAATGGGTTGATCAGCAAAGCCAGGGAGAGAACAGGAGTTCAGCTTCACACCCTTGCCAGCTTTCTCCATTGTCTGGTTATTAGGATTAAAGAGAAAAAAAAAAAATTCCTTTACTCTGTTTCTCTTCTGAGTTAGTCTTCATAACCTAAGAGTTAAATCTGTAGAAGAGGGACAGGATGAAATAATGGTTACAGCTGAAGTGCATTTAGGAGACCACAGAGCTTGGGTCAGATGAAGGAGCCTTGGTTTTGATTCAGACTGAAATTTGGCAAAGCATCCTGGTGACTGAGGAACATAAATGTCATTGGTTTCAAGGTCTATATTGGTATATCAAACAGAACCAAGATATAAGCACAGGAACTCAGTGGTTTCTGCTGTGTTTAGCACAGTTGCTGGCACAGTTTTGACCTGTGTCAACTACCGTTCCCAAGACCATTTTGGGAATTAGGACAGGCCAAGGGCCATTCCCAGTAGGGAGCTTGAAGATGGGCATCTATTTAAGAAGATGAGGGAGTTGCATAGTCATTTTTTGTTCCACTGATTTGAGGGCAAGAACCTGACCCTCCAGGGATGGGGCTTCAATCACCTCCCTGGGCAACCTGTTGCAGTGTTCCACCACCCTCATGGTAAAGAACTTGTTGCTACCATCCAGTCTAACTCCACTCTTCTCTAATTTCAAACCATTGATCAGGTTTGTTGAAGGTATTTTGGGGGAGAATTCCTACAAGTCCCCATGGGAAATGAAGGTGTGAAAACCTTTCAAACCCCAGGATGATGCTACAACAACAGTTCTCATTGCTGTAGTGCTTCTAAAGATTTCATAAATGCTTTCCTAAAATAAATGAAGACTGGTTAAAAAGTGCCTTAAGTTTTGAATATTTGGCTTATACTGGAAGAAAGTAATGCACAAGAAGTGATCTGAGCTCTTTAGATCCATGGAAAAAGTTATTCAGGATATCCTGGAGATATCTCCAGGTCATCCTAGATGGCTAATAGGCAATGAATCCAGGTTTGATACTGAAGTCATCTCTACACAGTGTTATTAAAGCACAGAATTAAGCAGCCTTGAGAAAGGAAGGGACATTTGTGTACATGGCAAAGACTATGATGGCACAAATTCAAAGTTCATTTTCAAAATGCTTGCCTGCTTTGTTGCAGTGTCACTACTTTCTGCAGCCTGTTCTATCACTGTCCTGGCACACTGTATGGAGTCCCTCTTGATCAATCCACTAAAGCAGTTCCTACATCTGTAGGATTTATTTTAATCCCTTTAAAGAAGATTGTGTTGTGAATTCTTTGCAGGGATCCAGGAGTTTGAAACCTTTTTTTAGGTTCGAGTCCCTCTT
The DNA here is from genome assembly GCA_013399055.1 of Ramphastos sulfuratus. Taxonomy (NCBI): domain Eukaryota; kingdom Metazoa; phylum Chordata; class Aves; order Piciformes; family Ramphastidae; genus Ramphastos; species Ramphastos sulfuratus. The sequence goes on from WBNM01020555.1 coordinate 7,929, forward strand.
GATCAATCCACTAAAGCAGTTCCTACATCTGTAGGATTTATTTTAATCCCTTTAAAGAAGATTGTGTTGTGAATTCTTTGCAGGGATCCAGGAGTTTGAAACCTTTTTTTAGGTTCGAGTCCCTCTTGATCAATCCACTAAAGCAGTTCCTACATCTGTAGGATTTATTTTAATCCCTTTAAAGAAGATTGTGTTGTGAATTCTTTGCAGGGATCCAGGAGTTTGAAACCTTTTTTAGGTTCTCAGATGTCTATGTGCTTTCCATGGACACCGTGGAGAGTGAATATAAGCTACCTGACTGTATGTGACAAAGTCAAGCTGTAGCAGAATGCAGTTAGAGAAAAGCATTTTAGCTCTTTGCAGATACTGGAAGCAGAAGACACTGGTGATGTCTCCCTGAGACCACACACTTCCTTACATTCCATAGCAGCCTAATCCATATGGGGATATAAAGAAGCATGTCATCTCATAAGAGAAATCTGGATTGTGACCTCTGGGCAGCATGACAAGTGCCCATCCTCCACTCTGGAAGAGGTAGTGTTGCTCCTCAAACATGTTTCAGAGCTGTTGGTCTTCTTCCTCCTTGGGAAAGCAGTGATGGCACAACCCCCTGTAACTGCCCTGGTGCCCCTGGGCAGTTTGGGATTTTTGGAGGCATATTTTCAAGTGGTTCAGATTTTTCAGTGCCATCATTTGCAAGCATATGTCTGCCACTCTACAGCTCTGAAGGCTGGGATCTCATGCAGTGCATGGAAGTGCATGGTGAGGGATGCCTTGGACTTGTTTCTTTAGCCCTGAAAACCTGAAAGATTAGAGACTGCTGTAAAAAACCAAAACAAGTGACACTGAGTGAGAGGTGTTAGACAGCGCTCTTTCCATGCCCTTGATTGTGATTGGTACTGAGGCAGAGCCTTCAGGATCTGGCCAAGGAGAGATGTTGCTCATATATGGGTTTAAACTGTCAGGGAAGAGATTGAAACTGGATGTTAGGAGGAAGTTGTTTACAGTGAGGGGGGTGAGACACTGGCACAGGTTGCCCAGGGAGGTTGTGGCTGCTCCCTCCCTGGAGGTGTTCAAGGCCAGGTTGGATGAGGCCTTGAGTGACCTGTGCTAGTGGGAGGTGTCCCTGCCTATGGCAGGGGGTTGGAACTGGATGATCCTTGAGGTCCCTTCCAACCTTACCATTCTATGATTGTATGATTTTATGTACAGGGAGGTACCTCTGGAGAGCTGGCTGAGCAGGCAATGTGTTCAAAACCAGACAGCAGCTCACTGGAGCTTGGCCTGGTTGTTCAGAAGGAAGGTTTGAAGTTGTAGAGTCACAGAGTCATTTAGGTCAGAGGGATGTCTGGAGGCCTCTTCTGCCTCTCCCAGCTCAAAGCTTAGGCCAGATCACAGAATCACAGAATTAACCAGGTTGGAAAAGAGCTTTGAGATCATCGAGTCCAACCTATCACCTAACACCTCCTAATAAACTAAACCACTGCACTAAGTGCCACATCCACTCTCCTTTTAAACACCTCCAGGGATTGTGACTCCATCACCTCCCTGGGCAGCCCATTCCAATACCAATCACTCCTTCTGTGCAGAACTTCTTCCTAACACCCTGCCCTGGTGCAGCTTGAGATTGCTCAGCATCATACCTAGTTGAATTTGAGTCTCTCCAAGGACAGACATACCTCAGCCTTTTTTGGTCTCTGCCCCAGAGTTTGACAAAAAACTTGTCCTCATAGCAGAGCTGCTGCAGCCCTCTGAGCATCTTCATGGCCTCCTCTGGACCCGCTCCAACAGTTCCATGTCCTTCCTGTGCTGGGGGCTCCAGAACTGCACACAGGACTCCAGGTGGGGTCTGATGAGAGCAGATTAAAGGGGAGGCTTCCAGCTGGACAACCCCAACTCTCAGACTGTCTTCCTAGCAGAGGTGTTGCAGCCCTCAGATTATTTCTGTGGCCCTCCTCTGGACCTGCTCCTACAGGTCCATTTGTCTCTTCTGCTTAGTAGCTTTGGTTTTCCATGGATTTAGACACTATTGAGTCTAGGAGCAGCTCAAATTCGTTTTAACTTAAAAACTTTTGAGGTTCTGGTCTTGTACGTGCTGCTGTAAGTAGCTTCACTCATATGAAAAGCCTCAGTGGCTGCAGGGAAGAGACAAGGGGCTTTTTGGGGAAGTTGTTTGTTTCAAAGCAAGATAGAGACCTTCCTTTGTGATTTCTAGAACAATTCATGGCAGGTTCAGGGAGTTTCATGCACTCAGTCATTGCTTCGTTAACCTCAGTAACTGATAAATGAATTGTTGTGAGAGATGAGTCATGCAGTTCCCTCAGTAAATGATGGTGTTTAGATCAGCAGTGATGCCTGCAGGGCAAACTGGATGTTAAGAAGACCCCCAGCAAAAAACTCCTGTTCTTTGATTTTTTAAAATATGAGAGATCAATGCTGTAGGATCACTTTGTTACATTGCTGTTTGTGATTACCGATTCAATATAATATTTACTTCCCACTTACATGAAGGCTTTTGGTTCAGAAGAAGGGAGGGAACTGAGTCTGGTAACACCAAACCAGAACTCCCAGAGATTTCAGTAGAGTCATGACTCAGGTTGTGGCTTTTCACTCTTTTGGGTGCAGCAATCTGTTTCACAGAATCATAGAAACATTCAGGTTGGAAAAGACCCCCAGGATCACCAATTCCAACCATTATTCAAGGTCTTGTAATAACAGGACAAGGGACAATGGGTTTCAACTGGCAGAGGGGAGATTTAGACTGGATGTCAGGAGGAAGTTCTTTGCAGTGAGGGTGGTGAGACACTGGCACAGGTTGCCCAGGGAGGGTGTGGCTGCTCCCTCCCTGGAGGGGTTGAAGGCCAGGTTGGACAAGGGCTTGAGTGACCTGTGCTAGTGGGAGGTGTCCCTGCCTATGGCAGGGGGTTGGAACTGGCTGAGCTTTGAGGTCCTCTCCAACCTTACCATTCTATGATTCTATGATTATCCCTACTCTACAAAGTTCACTTTTAAACCATATCTCCAAGAACCATATCCAAATGACTTTTAAACACATCTAGGGTTGGTGACTCCATCACCTCCCTGGGCAGCTCATTCTGACCACTGCTGCTGGGGAAAAATATTTCCTAATGTCCAGTCTAAATCTACCCAGTGGCAACTTGAGGCCATTCCCTCTTGTTCTATCACTAATTATCTGTGAGAAGAGACCAGCACCAATCTCTCCACAACCTCCTTTCAGGTAGCTGTAGACAGTGATGAAGTCTCCCCTCAGCCTCCTCTTCTTCAAGCTAAACAGGCCCAGCTCCCTCAGTCACTCTTCATGCATGAGTTATCAACAAGAATGAATGAATATATGTTCTTAGCCCAATTAGCTCTCATGTGGATTTGGCTGATTTTTAATTTTCATGACTATAAGCATTTATTCAGGTAGATAGGACCAACTCTGTTTCACCTCTGTACTATGTCTGGAGCCAGAAACACGAGTGGAAGAGGGGCTACTGCAAGAGGCAAGCATGGAAAGAGATTTTCTCCATGAAGAAAAAAGAGTCTTTTGTCAAATAACTCCAGTCTAGGGTTGAAAAATGACCCCCAAGTCTTCAAACCCAGATTCTTTGCTTCTCATTCTTGCTGCACAAAGGTTTTGAATGCAAACCTTATAGGTGTCAGGTAGGGAAACTGAGGCATGGCAGAGTGAAGTGGATAGATGGGACCAATGTCAGATCCCTGAGATCCTCACCTCATTTTCTATTAATTACATTACTGTAACTAGATACATTAGGTTGGCTGGTAAAAAAAAAAAAATCACAGAATGATATGGGTTGGAAGTGACCTCTGGAGATCACTGAGTCCAACCTCCTTGCCAAGACAGGTTCACCTAGAGGAGGTCACAGAGGAACACATCCAGGCAGGTTTTGAATGCCTCTAGAGATGGAGACTCCACCACCACCATCACCACCACCAGCACATGGATGTGAGTTCTGAGCATGATGGCAGAGTTTTCCATGTATGTCATTCCCCTTTGAGGTGGAGCTTCCTGCAGCAGCCTTTCAGAGAATAATAGAATCATAGGATCATAGAATCAGAATTAGAGAATCATAGAATGGTTTAGGTTGGAAGGGACCTCAAAGCTCATCCAGTTCCAACCCCCCACCACAGGCAGGGACACCTCCTACTAGAACAGGTCACTCAAGGCCTCATCCAACCTGACCTTGAGCACCTCCAAGGAGGGAGCATCCACAACAAACATTCATGAAGACACAGCTTGAGTTTCAGCATGTCCACAGGAAAACACCTCTTTATTTTCCTAGACATTTGTTTGCTAAAATATGAAAGGACATGGTCTAGTCTTGAGGTCTGTGGTAATGGGTTGGACTTGATGATCTCTGAGGTCTCTTCCAACCTTGGTGATGCTGTGATACTGTGACAGTACAGGCTATGCTCATCCTTCCTGCCTTGGGCAGTTCTGCCACTCTGGGGTCTCCACTCAGAACTGGGTAGTTACTAGAGAAGAAATGTTTTCATGACTGAAGAATTATGCATGATCAAGGACCACAACAAGGTGAGATTCACCTAATTTGGTACAGCACACAAAGAAGTGGGATAAGATGACCTTTGGAGTTGAACTAGATGATCTTTAGAGGTCTCTTCCAACCCAAATCATTCTGTGATTCTGTGATTAAAATGACAAGTGACAGGACAAGAGCAAACTTTCTCAAGCTGCACAAGAGGAGGTTTAGACTGGACAGTGGGAAAATGTCTTTCCCTGGAAGGTTTGTCAAGCACTGAAGCAGGCTGCCTAGGGAAGTGGTGGAGCCACAATCTCTGCTGGGATCTAAAAACCACACAGATGTGGTGCTGAGGGACATGGTTCAGTGCTGACTTAACAGTAGTGGGTTAGTGGTTGGACTTGATGGCCTTAATGGTCTCTTCCAACCAAATTCTGTGATGCAATAGTTCTAAGATTCTCATGATACCTGCAACCTCACTGGGGGCTGGGCAGTGGGCAGCTTTGGCACTGTCGCAGATTGGCAACAGGAGGCCAGGAGCCTAACCTGGAGTAGATTGAGATTGGGGGGAGAGAGGTCTTACACCTTGAATAGGAAAACTGGAAGTCTGCTGTCTAGAAAACAGGGTAGGAAACAACAGCACCAACAGAATTCATGAGTTCAGAAAAAAAATCTGCCTAAAGGAGTTGAGTGGTTTAAGAAAAAGGATTAAAGGTAAGGAAGGAAAATCTCTTTCAGACATGAGCAGCAGTCCTCTAGCAGAACTGTGCTTTTGATTCCTGACTTGTGTAAAGCATCTAAGCTCCTGTGTCTTTACAGGAAAGACTTAACAGCCCACATCTGAGGTCAATACTTCTGGAAGGCTCTCCTTGTTGGTGAGTTTGGTTTTTTTGTTTTGTTTTAGTTTNATGCTCTTAAATTTCTCATAGGCCTGCACTGAAGTGTGGTACAAATTGTGGGATCAGGTAATGGGTTCAGAGTGAGTAGTGTGTAACAGACTTAGTGTTACTGTTTAAGCTTCCTGGAGCTCACAATCCCAAAGGATTTAGGATACTTCCCCTCTCTCCATATGGAAAAACAAGGTAGAAGAGTGAATGAGGTGAGACACCCAAAGAAGCAGCCTTGCACTGGTTTGGAAGTTAAAAGGAACTTTTAACAATAAATAAAANAAGCATCTAAGCTCCTGTGTCTTTACAGGAAAGACTTAACAGCCCACATCTGAGGTCAATACTTCTGGAAGGCTCTCCTTGTTGGTGAGTTTGGTTTTTTTGTTTTGTTTTAGTTTTTGTGGTTTTTTTTCCCATTTTTTGTTTGTTTGTTTGTTTGTTTGTTTGTTTGTTTTTTAATGGAATAAGCTGAAGAGTCCTGGAGCAAAAGACTTTTGCATAGACATATTTCTCAGACTACTTTAACACATGGGGAAAAGTTGTTCTTTAACAAACCATGGTAGCATAGAATCATAGAACGATAGAATGGTTTAGATGAGAAGGGACCTCAAAACTCATCCAGTTCCAACACACCCTGCCATAGGCAGGGACACCTCCCACTAGAATAGGTCACTCAAGGTCTCATCCAACCTGACCCTGAACAAGTCCAGAGAAGGAGCAGCCACAACCTCCCTGGGCAACCTGTGCCAGTGCCTCACCACCCTCACTGCAAAGAACTTCTTCCTAACATCCAGTTTCAATCTCCCCTCTGCCAGTTTAAACCCATTGCCCCTTGTCCTGTCATTACAAGACCTTGTCAATAGTCCCTCCCCAGCCTTCCTGTAGGCCCCCTTCAGATACTGGAAGGCTACTCTAAGGTCTCCTGGAAGCCTTCTCTTCTCCAGGCTTCAGAGCCCCAACTTTCTTGTCCTGTCCTCATAGGAGAGCTGCTGCAGCCCTCTGAGCATCTTTGTGGCCTCCTCTGGACTTGTGCCAACAATTCCATGTCCTTCCTGTGCTGAGGGCTCCCAATTGCACACAGTACTCCAGGTGGGGTCTCATGAGAGCAGAGTAAAGGGGCAGAGTCTCCTCCCTTGCCTTGCTGGCCATGCATGCTCTTAAATTTCTCATAGGCCTGCACTGAAGTGTGGTACAAATTGTGGGATCAGGTAATGGGTTCAGAGTGAGTAGTGTGTAACAGACTTAGTGTTACTGCTTAAGCTTCCTGGAGCTCACAATCCCAAAGGATTTAGGATGCTTCCCCTCTCTCCATATGGAAAAACAAGGTAGAAGAGTGAATGAGGTGAGACACCCAAAGAAGCAGCCTTGCACTGGTTTGGAAGTTAAAAGGAACTTTTAACAATAAATAAAAGCTATTTAAAGTAAAGAAGGGTTACAGAGACACAAGGGAAGGGAATAGATACAAATACATATACACAACCAAGTTGGGTGGCAGTGGATTCTCTGGATTTGAGATGGATGTTGTCTTTGCATGCAGGAGGTGGCAGGGTTGGCCACCTGGTTAGCTGGCCACTGGTCATCAGGAACAGCACCAGCAGGGAGATGTTGCAAAGGTGAAGGCAGGAGCAAGAGAGCAAACAGGAATTAGATTGCCTGTTACTGTGGAGAGGAATTGGGAGTGGGATAAACTTTGATCTGAATGGTCCTCCCCGCAGGAGGGGCCAGGTTTTCCTACCAGATGGGCTTAACCTGGAGTACTTAAGTCACCTGGATGTGGCTGTCAGCAACCTGATCTAGTTGAAGATGTCCCTGCTGACTGCAGGAGGTTTGGACTAAATGACCTTTGAAGGTCTCTTCCAACCCAAGTCATTCCATGATTCTATGGTCGTAACTTGGATAAGATTTGTCTTAAATTCATTGACTTGAGAGAATTGTGACTGCTGCAGTAAAGGCTTTCACTAGGTTGGCTTTCCAGACCACACTGTTCCAAGATTTAGAAACCCAAAGCAGGTAGAATGAAGAAACATGGATTGTGAAATTGTGGGTAAGTTGCTAGAGGCTAAGGAGCTGAGTGGGACACACATTTGACTGTGAAAAATCAAGAACAATGGCATAGAATCAGAGAATTGTCAGGACTGGAAGGGATCCTCAAGGATCATCTAGTTCCAACCCCCCTGGCATGGGCAGGGACACCTCACACCAGGTCAGGTTGCTCAGTGCCCCATCCAGCCTGGCCTTAAAAACCTTCAGGGATGGGGCAATTAAAGCCTGCAATGAAGGAAGCCAGCAGGGTATAAATGCATCCATTTGGAGCTAGTATCTTTCTTTTCGACTCCCCAAGAACATGATATTTGTTGTGAACAGCAGATATGCAAACTAGGAGCCCCTGGATCATGCTTTTTTTTGAGCCAGGGAGAGTAACCCAATCATCTGAGGCATATCCAGAACAACATCTGTCCCTGCTTGGCATAGGGAAGAGGAGGAGGAAAGAATGGGGCAGCTGTCCTCAAAGGGTTGCTGTGACTGAGATGGTTAATCACTGAGGATGAGAAGGGAAGTGATACTTCTGAAACAGGCTTTGTAATACTCCTGGCATTCAGGCCTTCACTCATCTGGGCTCTTTGTCAAGTTTCATTTTCCATCCTGGGCTGCAAGATGAATGCTTTCCTAGGAGCAGTTGTTACTGCAAGGATGGAGGCTGCTTAGCTTTTCATTTCCCTGTCTACAGGCACACTTGTGGTGAGGTGCATCGATGGGACAGCAGTGCAAGAGTCATTCCATTGACTTGAGTCATGCCAGGTTGGAAGAGAGCGAGAACAACCCTCCCCAATGTGGGACCTAAAAGGTATTGTGATTTCTCTCCCTGACCCTTCCAAATACCCTGCCCCTCTCTGCAGGAAGGATCTGAGCCCAAATCACGGCATGGTTGGAATCTGCAGCCTCATTGTTCCCTTATCTCCATCAAAAGGCAGTTTGTATGAGGCAAAAAGTCATGCAGAGTCTTTTCTTGCCTGGCTTGCAAATTTTCTGTGTGACTGTGGTTAAATCAGTTAAGATTCTAGCCCTGGGAGCCAAATAAGCTGTCTCACAGTATCTTTGTGCAGCAAGGCTAATTAGTTTCATCTAAACACTATCTTAACCACAGCTTATAGGAAACCTAAAGCTCAGCAATGCAACTTTGCATCAGTTTGCAAAATCTTGCTTATTTCAAGCCAGAGACTATCTTTAGGCACTTGGGGTTTGGAGGTGTTTCATACTTGGGTTTTGGAGGTGTTTCATATGCTTGGGGTTTGGAGGTTTTTCATACACCTGGGGTTTTTTCATGGGGTTTCATGAGGCTGTCTCAGAGCTCATTGAGTTCATCCCATAAGCTATGAGCTCTCTGCCTGAAGTTGGTGAGACTGAGGACTCAATTTGAAACTTCTAATCCTAGTGGATTTAATGTCTTGAGGAAGGGAAGAACTAAGCAGAGAAGAAAACTGGAGAAAATAAGTGAGTTGCCCAAGGTTATTTGGAAAGGCTGTGTCAGAATCACCAGCAGTCCTGGTAACATTCCTGTCCTTCCCATCAGTCTCATTTCCACAGAGTCACAGAATGCCAGGTTGGAAGAGACCCTGAGGATCATCTGGTCCAACACCTCACACCTCAAAGGTTGCTCAGAGCCACATCCAGCCTGGCCTTAAAGACCTCCAAGGATGAGGCTTCCACCATCTCTCCGGACAACCTGTTCCAGGGTCTCAGCACCCTCATGGGGAAGAACTTTTTCCTACCATCCAATCTTAATCTACCCACTTCTAGTTTTGCTCCAGTCCCCCTAATCCTATCCTGACATCCTAAAAAGTCCCTCACCAGCAGCATACATGGTGCTGTTATCACCATGAGATATCAATTGAGAGCATCTTGGCTCTCATTTGCGTCATCTTGTACCCAATTCAACCCTTTGTATCAGAACAGAGTAACTGCCCTTAAGCAAAACCTGCTCTCCAGTACTCTCAAGTTATGGGTGGGGAAACTGAGGCATGGATGTGAAACTGTTTGCTTGGGATGAGGTGGAGAGCCTGTAGCAATGCCCATGCAGTTCAACCTGGTTTCCCTTGCCCATTAACCCATATCTCTTTCACCCATATCTTGAATGCAAGTGAAGTTAGAGAACAGTGCAATTTAGGATAACTGTCCCTCAATAAGCTGGTGGAACTTGAGGGGAATCTCCCTTGTCTTCTTTGTGCATCTAAGCTTGGAGCTTTCTCCTGAAGGTCTGCAGGCCTAATGTTATGCTCTGCAAAGCCCTAGGGAAGAGGAATCCTCTAGGTTCCTTTCCGTCTGGTTCCTCCTGATGAGGTCCAATCATTGGGAGCTGAAGGGATGTGCTGAGGCAGCAGGAGAGTAAAAGAATCAGTCCTGCTAGCAGGCTGGAAGTATAAGGAACAGCCAGCCATGGAGGGCAAGGATCTACTGAAAGGGCCCAGGAGTGTGCCAAGAGAGGGGCATCTCTCTCCACCGACCCCAGAAGAAGCCAGACTTGACTGTGCTGTTCACTGAGATGTCTTACTTAAGGGTCCTGGAGATGAATTTGAACCTGAGTGTCTGCACCCCAGCTTTCCAGCTGTGAAACTGAGAAAGCACTTCGCTGACTGATAAGGAGCCATGAGTGATAAATGTATCAAACCCAGTGTGGAGGTGACACAGCCCAACAGCTGGCTTTGGTGGCCAGGGAGGCACAAGTGGAAACTTGTTGGTGGCCACTCATTTCAAGGTGAGAACTGGAATGTCGCTGTCCCTGGAAGGTGTTAGGCACACCTGGACACCCTTTGCAGTCAAAGGAGGCTCCTCAGAAGCAATCTAGGGGATGACACTGCACTTCCAAGCCTTGCTGATATCCTACAGTCCTTCCTCAGCAGAAATTGCACCCCCTGGATCAGTGAAGGTTTGCCTTGCAACCTGACAGGTCCAACCCACAGGACACCAAACAAGAACTTCTCTGCCCTTCCAAACCAAGCCCTTTAAAAAAAAGAAGTTGTTCCTGAAAACCAACCACATCCCTTGGTTTCGTCTGTCCACAGCTATGAGCTTCAACACGTGCACATTGAAAGGATGCTTCAAAACCATAGCTGTGGGCTGACTCTTGGGAACTTGGTGGTTGGTCTGGGGTTCTGTTTGGACCATCAGGACATCTCCTCACCATCCTCTTTTCCAGCCTTGTCATATCTTACCCTGCCCAGAGTTCCTTATGCCCCCTTACAATGCTTCACAGGGCATTGGATGTGTGAGGCTGCCTCTTTGCCTGTGCTCTGCAGGCTTGGCCAGAAATGCCAGCAATTTTCACACCACAGGAGGTATTGCATTCAAAATAAAAGATAAATCTCAGACATTACCTTCATCAAAGGAGAAGCTGACCTCTTCATCTTCCTCTCCTGAGTCCTTTGTCACTTCATAGCACCCCAGGGGTGTTACTTGGGCTCGTATCTTCAGCGAGGGCTGTTTTCCACCTCTTCAAGGTTTCCCCAAAGAAGCAGGAGCTGGTGTGGTCAGAAATGCTGTCCAGCAAGCAGCCTGTGCCTGGGGGTGCTGAAGAGTCTTAGCAAAGGCTAGGGTTGTAAAAGCACTTGAAGTAGCTTATCCCGCTGACCCCTCTGTGTGGGTGCAAGTGTGTCTGGGGAAGGGAGCCTTTCCCTCTCTCCCATTCTCCTCTGCAACACTGCCTCTCTTTTTAACTTTTCCCTGCTGAGAATCATGGCAAATTCTCCTCCCCTCCCTCACTTTTCTACTATCTGGACTGATTTCCCTCATCTTGCGTTAGCATCTCCTTAACTCCCTTGATGGGTCTGTTGCTAAAGGCTTTCCAGCAGTACTTCTGTCTCACACCACTCGGGGCAGATCAGCCTTCTGCAGCCCTGGCACCGGGTTGCCTGTTGGTTGTTCACTGGCATTTCCCATCTCTGCTTTTCTTTACCCCTAACACACTTACTTGCCATTCCCTTTTGGTTCCTGTCCTGGCAGCCTGTCACAGCCCCTTTTGTATCACCTACCCTCTGGTCCAGCCCACCCCATTTCCCTGTCCTCCCACCTGCTTGTGTCCTTTAGAGCCTGTGGTTGTTCCCGACCCTCCTGTCCACCTCAATCACCCTGCTGACAGCAGTCCATTGAGTGACACTGCTTCAGCTGTCCCACACAGGGAAGGCACTTCTGAATTTTATCTCTTTTTCCTATGCTGCAGCTTGGTTCCATCAAAAAAAGAAAATCTCACCAAAATTTTCTGTGAATAGAGGCAGATATACCAGTTTAGTATTTTAACAGCCAGGGGAGGAGGAGCAAGGAGACCCTGTCAGGGCTCTTTGGTTTGCAGAGGTGGTTGGGCAGGACAGGATGAGCTGGGGTTGGGTTCAGACAATAAAGGCTAAGCCAAACCAGCACCACAGGTCACAGGAATAAAGGCCATGACCTAGGTCCTCCTCTTCCTGCTGTCTTTAGAAGTACACCATTCACTGGGAATCCCATGGAAAAGACAAGGGGTAATGGATACAAGTTGCTCCTGGGGTGATTCTGAAGGGATCCAGAAGAAAATGTTTCACTCTGACAACAGTCAGACCTTGGAGCAGTAGTGGATTTCCTTCCACTGGACAGTTTTAAGACTCTTCTTGAGTCTCTTGACCTAAGATATGAGACTCAAAGACTCATCTTTGAGACTATTGACATGTTCCGGGGCCATCTCATTTCAACTAGATTATCACCTTGAAATGTTGGACCACGTGACCCTTAGGGTTCCTTCCAACCTGGCATTCTGTGATTCTGTGAACACTAATTGCATTTT
>WBNM01020557.1:0-40992 GCA_013399055.1 Ramphastos sulfuratus
AGTACCTGAAGAGGGCCTAAAGAAAGATAGGGAGGTTTTTTTCACAAGGGCTTGTGATAGGATGATGGGGAATGGACTGAAGCTGCAAGAGGGTAATTTAGACTCAGTATCGGAAAGAAACTCTTTACAGTGAGGGTGGTGACACCCTGGAATGAGTTGCCCAGCGAGGTTGTGGATGCCCCCCTCCCTGGAAGTGTTCAAATCCAGGCTGGACAACCTTGGGCAACCTGGTCTAGTGGAAGATATCGCTGACCATGACAGCAGGGCTTGAACTAGATGATCTTTAAGGTCCCTTCCAACCCAAACCATTTTGTGCATCTCCTGAGCCCTTGCTTGTTCTCCACTCCCCAGGGAGGGCTGGTGCTGCAAAGCACAGAACCACATTTCAGTGGGTTTTCAGGAAGTAGAATGGCAAGGGATACAAACCTGTCCTACAGAAAGATGGATTTGTAGGTAACACTATGGGGAAGAGGTGGTCCCCACAAAAAAATATTTCCTTAGCAGTTCCTAGCTTTAAAGATGTTAAATTACAGCACAACTTCCCAAGTGTGTTCTTGCAAGTCATTTGTACCATAACACATAAAATTACAGTAAAGCCTCCATTAGTACTGTGGCTACTTTTGTAATCACTTTTGAAGAATGTGCTCCATCAGTGGAAATATTTTGATTTAAGTTCATATTGAGGAGCAGTCTAAAAGTTATCCTCTAAATTACACTTTAAAATAAGTCCCATGGTACATCCCTACAATAAATATGGCATGCTGACTGCCTGTAATTAAATTCTTGTCTAAAGTTGTCATTAAGTTTGCAGTAAATATCCAAGCTGGCTTCATTTTCAAATAGATTTATTTCTTGATTCCAGCTGATAAATATGCTTGTATAGAAAATTAATTAAAATGCTCATACTTGTATAGAACAGGGCAGGACCAGTGGTTTCAGCTGTTAGGAGCAAGCAGACTGGCAGTGGCTTCTGTCAGCAGTGATGTAGCTGCTGGGGGAACAGAATCACAGAACTTTGGAGGTTGGAAGGGACCTCCAGAGATCACAAGCCCTACATGGAGTGGCTGAGGGAGCTGGGGTTCTTCAGCCTGGAGGAGGCTCAGGGGAAACGTCATTGCTGTTTACAGCTACCTGAAAGGAGGTTGTAGCCAGGTGGGGTTGGTCTCTTCTCCCAGACAACCAGGGACAGAACAAAAGGACACAGTCTCTAACTGCACCAGGGCAGATTTAGGCTGGAAGAGTGATTCACATTGGGATGGGCTGCCCAGGGAGGTGGTAGAGGCACTGTCCCTGGAGGTGTTTAAAAGGAGACTGGACGAGGCATTAGTGCCATGGTTTAGTTAATCAGAAGGTGTTAGGTGATAGGTTGGACTTCAAGGATCTTGAAGGTCTTTTCCTGGTTAATTCTGTGATTCTGTGATCAAGTCCAACCTCCCTGCCAAGGCAGGAGCCCCAAGGGTAGTTAGCACAGGAACTCATCCAGGCAGGTTTTGAAAGTCTTCCAGAGAAGGAGACCAACAGGGAGAAAAGCACTGGGTCCCACACAAGGCTTGTTAAGGAAACAAACTCCCTCTGCCATCTTCTCTTATTCCTAGAAATTAAACCCAACCAACCAAAAAAACCCCAAAACCAAAACAACGACAACAACTTACTAATTAGTAAACTGCAAGAATTCCTGTGCATAACAAAAATCAGGCAGGTTTGGAGGATGGAATGAATCTTTTCTTGCATGTGCTTAAGGCATCAATGGGTGGAGAAAATTCACTGACTAGACTGGTGTGATGGTTTGAAGCTGGTACTCCAGCCTAATTACAAACAAGAATAGGAACTTTCTGGAGATCTTTGAGTGGAAGGTAAATACAGTAAGGGATTGGATACAGAAGAACAACAATAGATAGGTCGGTATCATTCCATTGGATTGTTGATTATAGTTCACTGCACAAACTCTTCTTTTTCCTTTTCTCTTTGTCCTCTTGGCAGTTGCTGGCTGGTGCTTTTTTGCATGGCTTCACTGACCTTGGCTGAGATTCTTATTATGGCTAAGTAGCAGTGAGCCTTCCTCCCTGTTTGCTCTCTTTCTCCCGTCTCTAAGATGAAGCAGGTGTTCCAGAGCAGCATGTGGGAGAAAGATACCTATTCACTTTTCCCTTGTCCAAGGGGGTGTGACTCAGCACAGGGGGATCCTTGTATTTTTTCTGAATTGTAAATACATGTAAATACATTTTGTACACATTCATTGCATTTTCTACTTCTAGATTTTAGCTTACTTGTGTAAATGTAACTTCCATTTTGCTTCCGAGTTCTGCGTTTGTTTGGTATTTACTCCATAGGGTAAATTTCAATTCGTTGGGGTCCAAGTCCAACACACAACAACTGGGGTGAGAAGGGTCAGTTCTTGGTAGAGAGTCTACAAAATAATGATATTATGCAGAAGTTTGATGAAACTAAGTGGGATGGTAGAGGAGGAAGTCTCAAAAAACTTCCTGTATCTGCAGTAGAGCTCAGGTGTGCATCCATTCTTATTAGTCCCTGGGGAATCCACACTGGATTCTCATGCTATGGAACTTCAGCTTCATCTGGAACTTGCATCTTGTAGAAACTGCATTAATTAGTCTGTAGGAAATCAGGCTTGATTACTTCCATGCTTACAAAACTACTCATGTTTTTTCTGGAACACGAACAGGCAAAATTCTGAGATGACAAATAGATCTGACACGTTTTCCAAGAATCTCCCTTGCCCTTTCATGAGTCTTTGAATCTTTCCATTTCCCAAATGGATGCTTGTTTGACATTTTTATAACTAACAGGTGGTTTATGTAGTTTCATTAGTGCCTCAGACTTTCTCAAGAAAATGAAAAAGGGTCTCTCTTTATCTGCTCTACACCCATTGACGTTATCTTAAGTCATCTTCAAATTTCTTTCCATTCTCCTCCATAACTCTTTCTGCAGGCTGTCCCCCAACTTTTCTTCATCTCTCCATGGTTATCTATTAGATAACTGTCACTTGGGCAGACTCTTTTCAATGTGTTACATTGTCAGGATTTGACACTCTCTAGTGCATGGTAGGCAAACTTTTTAAATATATATATAGAAATATTTCATTGGTGATGTGAAGCTTCACACACTTAGATTGCTGTACAGCATATATGAACTTGATGTTCTCTCTCACACCCCCCCTCACATCCTTTAAAAACAGTCCAAGTATACTCCCCCAGCCTCATCCACAGATTACAGGCTGTACAGCTTTAACACATCAAACCTGGGATCTGGAATGTCAGAAATGGATGGCTTATGCCTGAGAAAGTATCTGAGTTAGGGATCTAACTAAATATAAATTTGAAACTGGGTAGATAGCTCCAATCTTCCATAAAGGAGCTGGAGTCTGGTGGTTGTTGAAGCCTTAATAGGACATGATTTCTAGTTAGATCTGCAGAGCATGCTTTGCCACAGATATTGAGGCATTACTGTTGCCAAGGGAGAGAGAGGTGTGGTGGAAGGTCCAAATTATACCCAGAATACATATCCAAGACATGTCCTAAGCACCTACATTAATGCCCATCTCGCCACCCCCCTTCCACCCTCCTCCTTCCCCGGTGGAAGAATCAGGAGAGCAGACAAAGGCCTTGGTGCTTCTCAGTCTGCCACAGAGACACCAGATTTGGCCTTGTTTTGCACCCTGCTTTGTCTTTGGTAAACACAGGTCCTAGGCATCTGCATCTCTCTTTTTTTTGTGAACTAACTTAGGATTGGTTCCAGGGGTGTTTTTATCTGTTGCAATTGGTCAGAGACACTCGCTAAAATGCTTCAAACCCTAGCCAACTTGTTCGCTTGCCGCCGCTGCCTTTGTTCTGTTCGCCACCTGTGTGCCTTGCTTTGCCCCGCGCCTAGCTGGGGACTTGCCTCCCCCACCAACGGCAGACCTGACCCTGCCTGTCTGCCACACTGAGCTAAGGGACTGAAAGGCTTGCCCGGCGCTGAGGTACAGCTGCCCGCCTGAGCTCAGCCCAGCCTGAGTTAGTTTGACTCTGGCCAAGTCTAGGCGACAACCTAGCAATGGCCTAGCGATGAGTTGTGACACCAGGCCCTGCTGGCTGCCACTCCAGCCCCAGGGCAGACTCCTTTGCTAGACACCGCACCTGATCGGACTGCTCCAGCCCCTAAACCTGGATCCAGGGGCTGACCGCTCCCATGCCCTCCTGAGAGCCACGGAGGATTCACCTTGTGTCTGTGGAGCTTCTCAAGACAACCTGCTCCATTGGAGCTAGGCAAGCAGCAGAACCCCGCAGCATCACCACCATATGGCTGGGACTCTATTTTTCCTCGTTTATGCTTCTGCATATACTTTTGGGTTACAAATATTGAGACTGACCAGTGAGTAAAGTAACTCTCTTTTCTGAAGTTCATGAAAGTTTATGTTTAACCTTTAAACAGCAATTGGTGCTGCAGGACTTTCCCGTTGTTTAAATTTTCCAAAACCTCTCCTAAAATTATTTCAAATTAATCTGACTGTATATATACATTCTGCAAAAATAGCTTTACCAACCACATAACAGAATCCGTGTGTGTCAATTGTAAGTAAGTTTGGGGTAATGGTCTTTATATATTTAATAAGCTATTTCATCATTTTAGATTGGCCTCATTACAATTCACTTCTAACCCAGATTCAACCCCTCCTTAACAAGAGGAAATGCACCCCAAGGACTCTCACAAAAACCCATATGAGATTTGGATGGCAGACTTCTGTAAAGGACCCAGCTCTGTAACCTGGGAGAAAACTGGAAAGAAAAGGAATCTGTGAGGCTGCAGCCCCAGCCCATCAACAAGCAGAAACTTTCTTTTCCTGTCTTAGTAATGATTGGATACCTGGCATGAAAAACAAACAGAAAATCTTCTGGCATCTTCTGATCTTTTATGTTGAAAATTGAGGTCTTTGCCTCAATTTGAGGATTTGACTGCTACTTCTGATGAGTGGCTTACACTGAAGTCACACAAGTCAGGATACTGAAAATTGAGCAAGTGATAGGAAAACCAGAGTTATTCTATAAAATGCAGTTGCTGACATCTATTCAAGTTCAATAACCAAACAGTCATTAGGGTTAATGTCTCCATATAAAGCATTGGAGTTTAGAAAAACACCTGCTCTTACCTAGGGGCAATGCAGCCTGCAAGAAGCAAGCAGGAAAACAGGAATTCAGACTGGTGATATTTCTAAGCATATATTTGAGGTTTTTGCAGGTAGAAATGAAAGTTAATTAAACCAAAATGAAACAAAAGCCAAAACAACAACAACCAAAAATGTCATTTGCAAGTCATCATTGGTGAAAGAAGTGTTAACACTTCATGTACTAAACTGTTTCCAAACTCTTGTGCAAGCCATACAGAGCACATTTTTATTTCTCTTGTTACGTTCTTTTCTGTTTTTGTTTTTTTTTTTCAACTGAAGTTCACCTTTCTGCATGTCTCTTAACACTCAGAACTGCAGCTAAATATCCAGAGGGATATTCAAACCCAACTATTCATCAAGCTTTTTCATACCATTGTGGATCACCAGTGTGACTCTCCATGAGTCCCTTCACCAGGTGCTTTAGTAGCCTTAGACACCAGGCCCTACAGCCAGGATTCTGCAAAACATGCCCAATGTTTGCTCAGCTTTGGGCAGGTAAGAAATCCAGTTCTGCTTAGCTGAAAAAGAAATCATAGAATCATACAATGGTAAGGTTGGAAGGAGACCTCAAGGATCATCTAGTTCCAACCCCCTGCCATAGGCAGGGACACCTCCCACTAGCACAGCTTACTCAAGGCCTCCTCCAACCTGGCCTTGAATACCTCCAGGGAGGGAGCAGCCACAACCTCCCTGGGCAACCTGTGCCAGGGCCTCACCACCCTCACTGGAAAGAACTTCCTCCCAACATCCAGTCTAAATCTCACCTCTGCCAGTTTAAAACCATTGCCCCTAGTCCTGTCATTGCAAGATCTTATAAATAGTCCCTCCTCAGCCTTCCTGTAGGCCCCCTTCAGATACTGGAAGGCTACTATAAGGTCTCCTGGAAGCCTTCTCTTCTCCAGGCTGAAGAGCCCCAACTCTCTCAGTCTGTCCTCACAGGAGAGCTGCTCCAGCCCTCTGATCATAATTAAATACCCAAACCTTACATTGCTGTGTTCAGTTAGAGTATAATATTTTATTTGCAGATCTCCTGTTCATGGGGAATGTGGCAGTGTATGCAAAGTTTCATTCCCATATCTACAGGGGTCCTCATTTTCCAGGGTTAAACCCTGAATCAAGTTCCTCCTTTAGCGAGGAGAAGCTGCAAAGAGCAGACAACCTCATTAAACAGGAAATCTATAAATCCTGTGCTCCTCTCCTCACCTCTGTTAACTGCATTGGTTGAGGTAAAAGCTGTTAACTGCAGCTTTTAAAAAGTAGGTGTAAATGTGACCTTTCTCCCCCCCAGATTGATGAAATGCACATAAACAATTACAATTCCTGAATAGATGCAATGCTGTTTGATTAGGTTGATGTGCTAAAGGCAAGAGCTATTTAGAATGACAAAATGGGTGGGCTTGATTCTTTAGTCACCTGAGTCACTCCATTACCTGCAGTGCAAGGCTAGAATCAGGCCCTTAGTGATTTTCCAGCTGCCATACTGACATTCCAGGCAGACAATAGTCACAGAGATTTATACTTAGTTCCACAAGAACAATACAGGAGATTTTCTTAAGTGTTTTATGAGGCAGGACTTTTCTGGCTATTCTGACAAAACCACCAGGATGTGCAGCAAGCAGAGCTTTGAACAAATAGTGCAGTTATGATTTACAGCACAATTGCCAGAGCCTTCCTAGATTCATCTTTGATGGCTCCTTACTCAGGCTGTCATTTTTAGCTGCACAGATTCTATCTGCCTTCGCCTCTTCTGCAAACACTGGAGTCGCTGGAGTGTGTTGCAGACAATACAGCTCTCAAACAATGAAGCATTTGTGTTCATTTTCTTCTATTTTGTCTTTGGAATTCTACTATTTAGGTCACTATCTGTTGCTTCCAGCTATTCTTTCCTGACAAATTGTAGCTCTTTCTAGGCTTAAAAAGATATAATCAATGAATTCATCTATGTTATTCCTCTGGGTATAAAGGGCTAGATGTAATAAGTGGTACACATGGTATGAGATTACATTGCTATTCCTGAACTGCAGCCCTGAGATTAATTGTGCCTTATAGGCCAAAATTTGAAGAGCTGCTGGATGCTGACCTCTCTGAAAATGTGATGCAACTAGCATGATAAAAACGTGATATTACTAAAGTTCTCAGGTGCTTTAAACGTGATCCCTCACCAGCGTGAACTGGGAAAGTGTGGCTGTTTGTGTGGATATTCCACAACACATACTTTTAGATACAGGTGAGGAGACAGATCCTTTACCTGATCATGCTTGCCTTTCCTAAAAGAAAACAAACAAACAAACAAACAAAAAATCCCCACAAAAACCAAACAAAAAAAACCCCAAAAAACCCCAAACCAAACCTCAGCCACAGCTTTTCCTTAGCCTTGAGTGACCTGTTCTAGGGGGAAGTCTCCCTGCTTATGGTGGGGGGTTGGAACTAGATGATCTTTGAGATCCCTTCCAACCTAAACCATTCTATGATTCTATTCTAATGCAAGGATTATATTTTTCAAGTCACATCACTCATTGTGAAACATGCCAATATGTGTGGAAGAAAAATGATGTTGAGGTATGGGGACATACTGGAATTCCATTTGCATTTAAACCTAAGCTCGCTGATTGCTCTGCTCGCGTGAAAAATGACTCTGCTCTGACTGAAGGGAAGATGAGTGCCTAAGCAAACAGTCATAAATTAATTTATAATGAAACATGACAGTCGTAATTTAATTTNCCTTTCTGCATGTCTCTTAACACTCAGAACTGCAGCTAAATATCCAGAGGGATATTCAAACCCAACTATTCATCAAGCTTTTTCATACCATTGTGGATCACCAGTGTGACTCTCCATGAGTCCCTTCACCAGGTGCTTTAGTAGCCTTAGACACCAGGCCCTACAGCCAGGATTCTGCAAAACATGCCCAATGTTTGCTCAGCTTTGGGCAGGTAAGAAATCCAGTTCTGCTTAGCTGAAAAAGAAATCATAGAATCATACAATGGTAAGGTTGGAAGGAGACCTCAAGGATCATCTAGTTCCAACCCCCTGCCATAGGCAGGGACACCTCCCACTAGCACAGCTTACTCAAGGCCTCCTCCAACCTGGCCTTGAATACCTCCAGGGAGGGAGCAGCCACAACCTCCCTGGGCAACCTGTGCCAGTGCCTCACCACCCTCACTGGAAAGAACTTCCTCCCAACATCCAGTCTAAATCTCACCTCTGCCAGTTTAAAACCATTGCCCCTAGTCCTGTCATTGCAAGATCTTATAAATAGTCCCTCCTCAGCCTTCCTGTAGGCCCCCTTCAGATACTGGAAGGCTACTATAAGGTCTCCTGGAAGCCTTCTCTTCTCCAGGCTGAAGAGCCCCAACTCTCTCAGTCTGTCCTCACAGGAGAGCTGCTCCAGCCCTCTGATCATAATTAAATACCCAAACCTTACATTGCTGTGTTCAGTTAGAGTATAATATTTTATTTGCAGATCTCCTGTTCATGGGGAATGTGGCAGTGTATGCAAAGTTTCATTCCCATANAAACAATGAAGCATTTGTGTTCATTTTCTTCTATTTTGTCTTTGGAATTCTACTATTTAGGTCACTATCTGTTGCTTCCAGCTATTCTTTCCTGACAAATTGTAGCTCTTTCTAGGCTTAAAAAGATATAATCAATGAATTCATCTATGTTATTCCTCTGGGTATAAAGGGCTAGATGTAATAAGTGGTACACATGGTATGAGATTACATTGCTATTCCTGAACTGCAGCCCTGAGATTAATTGTGCCTTATAGGCCAAAATTTGAAGAGCTGCTGGATGCTGACCTCTCTGAAAATGTGATGCAACTAGCATGATAAAAACGTGATATTACTAAAGTTCTCAGGTGCTTTAAACGTGATCCCTCACCAGCGTGAACTGGGAAAGTGTGGCTGTTTGTGTGGATGTTCCACAACACATACTTTTAGATACAGGTGAGGAGACAGATCCTTTACCTGATCATGCTTGCCTTTCCTAAAAGAAAACAAACAAACAAACAAACAAAAAATCCCCACAAAAACCAAACAAAAAAAACCCCAAAAAACCCCAAACCAAACCTCAGCCACAGCTTTTCCTTAGCCTTGAGTGACCTGTTCTAGGGGGAAGTCTCCCTGCTTATGGTGGGGGGTTGGAACTAGATGATCTTTGAGATCCCTTCCAACCTAAACCATTCTATGATTCTATTCTAATGCAAGGATTATCTTTTTCAAGTCACATCACTCATTGTGAAACATGCCAATATGTGTGGAAGAAAAATGATGTTGAGGTATGGGGACATACTGGAATTCCATTTGCATTTAAACCTAAGCTCGCTGATTGCTCTGCTCGCGTGAAAAATGACTCTGCTCTGACTGAAGGGAAGATGAGTGCCTAAGCAAACAGTCATAAATTAATTTATAATGAAACATGACAGTCGTAATTTAATTTAGAATGTATTTAAGACTGTTGTTACTATTTGTATAGGTCTTTTTTGCCTGGAGGAAGATGTGGCTTAGCAGTGAAATGTCAGCTATCGAGATACCAAACTTCTTATGCATACACATAGTTAAGTGTATTAACTAATTAACATTATGTAGATACCTTCCTAACAAAGATCTATCGTCTGCTGCAAGCTGTCAGACAAAAGATTGCACATCTGGGGCATGTGCAGCATCAGTGGGTCACCAAGAACTTCACAGGAAGCATGAGGGATGCTGAACATAACCTATAAAATCTGTGGGGTTGAGGCTGCTGCTTCCTCCCTCAGCGGTGAGGAGAGG
The DNA here is from genome assembly GCA_013399055.1 of Ramphastos sulfuratus. Taxonomy (NCBI): domain Eukaryota; kingdom Metazoa; phylum Chordata; class Aves; order Piciformes; family Ramphastidae; genus Ramphastos; species Ramphastos sulfuratus. The sequence goes on from WBNM01020557.1 coordinate 9,937, forward strand.
GAGCAGAACATGAAAGTAAAGAGTAGGGCTGGAGCATTTGCACTTCTAATCTGCTCTCTGAATCTGCTGGCTGCCCATGCACAGCTGAGCAGCTTTCCAAGCCAGTACCACATCCTTGAGGTAATAGTTATGCAGACAGCTGCTTGTGTTGACAGAGATCTAAGCACATCTGCAATGTCTGAACTGCCCTCTCTGTGTCACTGGCTGCCGTAAGAGCACCTGAAATGACCCAACACCTAAGTTATGCCACTCAAGTTAGAAGCCACCAAGCTGTCCTTACCTACAACCCTGTGGCCTTGCTGGCTCTAATATCCTGATGGTGGAGAAGCAGGCAAAGGTTAAACTCCTCATATCTGCACCCCTGCCAGCATCGAAACGCTGCCCAGTCTGCTGGGCTGGGTCCATGGCCAGCACTCTGCTTATGGTAGCGTAGTAGAGAGAGGTGATGGCCAAAACTGGCACTTAGAGCACTGGCACTTGGAGGAAACCATCTCTCTGCTGTGTGCTTCTTAAAGAGATGTGTCATAGAACCTTAAAATTGTTTCAGTTGGAGAAAATCTCCAAGGTCATTGAGTCCAACTATTACCCTACAACTGCCACATCTACCACTAAAGCATGCCCCTCAGCACCATGTCTATATGCTGTTTGAACTTCCAGGGATGGCTGTTCCACCACCTCCCTGGGCAGCCTGTTCCAATGCCTGGCCACTCTTTCTGTGAAATTTTTTTCCTAATCTTTGACCTAAACCTCCCCTGGCACAATTTCAGGCCATTTCATCTCATTCTGTCACCTGATACTGACCCCCACCTCACTCCAGCCTCCTTTACCAGTGTTGTAGAGAGCAATTAGGTGTCAATTCACCCTCTTCTTCTCCAGGCTAAATAATTCCAGTTCCCTCAGCCACTCCTCACAAGACCTATTCTCCAGACCCTTCACCAACTTCATTGCCCTCTGGACCTGCTCCAGCACCTCAATGTCCTTCTTGTAGTGTGTGGCCCAAAACTGAACAAAGTATTTGTGATGCAGCCTCAGTGGTGCTGAGTACAGGGGGACAATCACTTTCCTACTCCTGCTGGCCACACTGTTGCTGATGCAGGCCAGGAGGTTATTTGCCTTCTTGGCTACCTGGACACACTCTGGCTCATCTTCAACTAGTTACTTTATTTTTCTCTAGTTTTTTTCTAAATCTTTTAGATGTTTCTGACCAGCAATTATGTATGTGTATATATTAAAAGACAAATCCTACCTTGTGGAATTTTATTTTTGATATTGTAGAGGTTGCTCTTGTTTGTGACTATTTCTAAGTCTTGATGAGTCTTTTGCCTGAGTTGACTTGACCAATTTGGGCACAGTGAAGGTGTGACCAAAAAGTCTTAAGAATTTGTCTTGACATCAGTTAACAAAGAGTGATCCCTAGAACATGTGATTTCTATATGGAAAGTAATGGTTAAGAAAAAAACAAATGACAGCCCTTGAAGCATAATATCTGTGCTGAAATTAGGTATTTATGGAAAGTAAAATAACCCCCAAAGCCCCTATGTTACGATTAATTCAATAGGGGAGGGTGATGGATGCATTTGTAATCAACTGTCACTGTTTCACACTGATGAGCAAATCTGTTCTTTAACTATGGTTAAGCAGCACATAGGAAGTACCTGGGGAAGTAAGAGTAGTAAAGGAATCTGTGCTTTCCTCCAGTTGGGAGGTTTGTAAAGGGTCTTTTCCACACCCTTGAAGGCAAGAGAATTCCCCTTGACATAGATTAATCTCTCATTTTCCAGCTGGGTAGTCACTGCTGTTGTGAAGGATGAGCCAGTATATTCTGACCTGCTCTGAGAGGCAGACCAGTGGTTGCATTTTATGCAGGCAGCTCCAGCACCTTTCTCTCCTGGATGCTGAGAAAATCAGCATCACTGGGAAGGGCAGGAACTTGCCTTTAAGCTCTGAGCGACACACAGCAGCAAGCACTCAGAATGTATCATGTTGTACACTGAGTTTGGGTAGCCATAATGTCCTTAATGTATTTCATGTTATGTATCTACTGTTTATCCCCATTTCAGACCTGATTAGATGTTAGTCCTCTTGCATCACAGAAGGAAATTTTCCTAACAAAATAGTCTTCAGCATCACAACGGCTCCTTCCTTCCCAGTCCAGCTTCTCCAATCAGAAGTGTAATTAACCATGCTATCCTTGAAAACAAAAATTACCCTGGTGCCTTTGCAGAATAATTTCTAGAGGGATATCCTGGGGACAAAAGGGTTGATAAGCTAAATATTGGCCTAGCAAAAGTCTAATTTTAATCTTTCTCAGTAAGATTTCACATTCTCTTGTGTCAGTACCTTAAAAGCCAGTCTTATAACTCTTAATAGTGATAGTAGAAGTCTTTTTTCATTGCCACTTTCTTGGCTAGTAATGACCCTGACAAGTTAACCTGTTAGTTTAGATTCTCCTACACCACCACAGAGAGCAGCACATCCCTCAGATACACAAACTACATTCTCAGAATAAAGAAAATAGTCACTATTTGAGGTTTACATTTATTTGTCACAGGGACATGCAAAGCTCCTGTCTTACTGCCAGCAACACAACAAAGTGCTGTGTGTACAACACAGGAGAGATGTGTACAACACAGAGAAGGGCCACAATTAGAGGGCTGAAGACAGGCTGAAAGAATTGGGGCTGTTTGGCCTGCAGAAGAAAAGGCTCTGGCGAGACCTTAAAGCAACATTTCAGTATCTGAAGGGGACCTACAGGCAGGCTAGGGAGAGACTGTTTAGAAGAGCTTGTAGAGATAGGACAAGGGGCAGTGGTTTGAAGTTGGAGCAGGGGAGATTTAGGTTGGACATGAGGAAGTTCTTTACAATGAGTGGTGAAATACTGGAAGAGATTGCCCAAAGATGTGGTTGAAGCCCTGTACCTGAAGACATTCAAGATCAGAGTAGATGTGGCCCTGGGCAGCCTGCTCTAGTTGAAGGTGTCCCTGCTGAGTGCAAGAGGGTTGGACAAGATGACCTTTCAGGATCCCTTCCAACTCAGTGCAATCTGTGAATTTGTGCCAAGAAGCTGCAGCCACAGATGTAATGCTTGTTGGGCACCAGCAAGGTCCCTAGTGGACTTGAGGATCATGATCAGCAGGAAGAGTGGGTAATACAAAAGAAAATTCACTATTTTGAAAATCAGTATAGGTAAATATTTCAGGACTGTACCGCAGATAGTTGTGTGTAGAACAAGTTCCTCCACCAAGCATTTCTAGTTCAACTAGATCAAAGGAAACACTTTGCCACCATTAGGGGTAGAAACCAGACATGGAATAATTGGGTAAATTACCAGGAAAGAACATTGAGGTGAAGTCCATATGGAACTCCCTTTTAATTCCCATTTCCCAGTTTTCCTGTATAGTATTTTCTAGAAGAGACCAGAAAAATGTTTAAAAAAAAAAAAAAAGTTTAATGATGATTTACAAATATACAATACATACATTTTTAAGTGTTACAAAAATGGCACATACTGCAGAAACCAAAGAGCTTCCTCTAACCTTTGGAAGGTTCTGAAGTTATTTATTTACAAAGAAAAATTACAGTCACTTTTCATAGTGTCACATGTTTACATATAAGCATTTCTCAGTTGAAAAATATCTTGCAGCTTCCCCACAGGCAGTTTTAGCAGTTTGAGCTCTGCACTCATCTATCACATCAAAAATTCTATCAGACCCTGTTAAGCTGACATGACATTGCATTTTTATGTTTTAACAGCTTTTAGTCTGAAAAATATGTACAACTCATAAGGCTAAACTGATTCATAGCTGTGGAGATTTCACCTGATGTATTTTCTATTGCTCATGGTTTGGTAAAATGACACAGGCTTCCTTTTTGGTTTGATCATGTTTAGAAAAAGGTGGTCTGGTTTTGTTAGCTGGGGTTATTTCCAACTCTTCATTGAAGGAATTTAAAAAATATTAAAGAAAATGTCTTTTCCAGGATGGTTTTTCACCTTATGAAACTTTTTAAATTTAATTCTTCCTTAACTATGTATAATTCTATGCAGACAAACTGAGGATGCTTTCCAAATCCTGATCAGTCAGTTATCCAATGCTGGATGCTTTCTAGATTATACTTTCTTTAAACCAAATCTTAAAACATTTTCTTCTACCTGATAGCAAACATTAGTATTTCTTAGTCTGTGTGTCCTTAAGAGTCTTCTTATAAATTCACAAATACTTGTAGAAGTGCAGTCAAAAGCCTGGTTTAGAGATCTTTCCCTTGGTTGTGCACACAAACTCATGGTGTGATGATTTTTAGGCTCTACCATTTCAAAACACAACAGTCTGTTAACTCAATACCACTTTCATTTCATTGTGCTGAAGGTAGTTTGGGACTGGACACTTACAAGTGGCAGTTTTTTTAGTGAAGAGTAAATACCACCAGAGTATTAGTTATGTTTCAGGTCAAGAGTTTTTAAATTGAGAAACAGAAAAAGGCTTGCTGTGAACAGTTCAAAAAGTATCTTTCAGCATTACAGTAGTTCCCTCCCCAAAACATACTCCACAGACAAAATAAACTCCAAAGTCAAGCATCTTTAAAGGATGCCTGCATTCTGGATTTCCTTCGTGCAAGGGCTTCTTGTTTTTTCCTTTCAATCTCTTCTTGGGAACATTTTCTATTTTTTTGTTCCACCACAGACACTGTAAATAAACAAAAACACACATGGGAAACCTTCAGGTTAGTTCTTTATGTATTTTAACTTCTCTGCTTTCAGTGTCTGAAGATCTATGGTAAGAGCACACTATTCTGACACATCAGGCACCCAAGTTAAAAATGGCTCATCTATCCTGTCCCCAAGGCAGGAAGGGGGCTAAGATGCATGACCTTTGTAGTGCTACTGATTACTACCTCCCAATGAAAATAGTGGGCTGCAGACATTTGCTTGGAGGAAATTTTACTTGGCTGCCCTTCAAGTGAACCTTGTGACATCAGGAGTCAACATAGGAGATGGTGATGGGTTAAGAAAATTAAGGCTATCAGAGTGAAAAGGGCTTTACAATTTAGTGAGTTAGGCAGAGATATGGGCATGGACATAGTATAGACAGAGGGGTCAGATACAGTACAGGTGTCACACAAATAAAGCCAGAAAGGTTGGGAAAAGGTCAAAAGTAGCAATAAAAATTGGCAAAGGAGACAAGAACATGATAGCTAAGTGTAATATTTTATATGTTGTGTTACAGAACTATAAATTCCCCTACAATAAAATCCTGACCTCACTGGAACCAACAGGAACGCTCCCTGTACATGTCAAAGAATTTTACTAGTTTTATACACCAATTTCTAATTGCTGTATTTTTAATAAGTAGTTTTTCAAAGTGGATAAATAAGAAGCAAAGAGACCCTCTGTTTTAAGAGAAAGGTGGCTTTGGAAAAATACATGGCAGTTTTTTGAAAGGATCATTTAAAGTCCATCTTTTTGCCAAAATATTAGATAAAAACAGTTGTTGTTTATCTGCAAAGAAAATCTAGGCCATCCCTTTTAATTTCTTTATTCTCTAGAATAATGCAACAGTAGTGCAGTGACAGGAGGACAATCTCCCCTCCACAGAATCACAGAAATGTTCAGGTTGGCAAAGCCCCACAGCATCACCAAGTCCAGCTGATAACCCTGCTCTGCAAGGTGCACCCTAAACCATAGCCCCAAGCACCACATCCAAACAACTTTCAAACACATCTAGGGCTGGTGACTCCACCCCCTCCCTGGGCAGCACATTCCAATGCCTGACCACTCTTGCTGGGAAAAAAATGTTTCCTAATGTCCACTCTAAACCTACCCAGTCACAGCTTGAGGCCATTCCTTCTTGTTCTGTCACTATTTACCTGTGAGAAGAGACCTTCCCCTGTAACATCCCAAATTGCTATTTTGCATTTATCTGCCTCATCATTGAGGAAGAAACAGAGATAAAACACTAGCTGATAGTTGGCAGAAATTTTTTTTTTGGTTGTTTTGGTACCAGTGCTTCCTGAAAATTGAAGCTGACACAGAACACTCTAAATCAGTATTAAAACTTTACCAAGCCATGAGATCAGGTAAAAACATGACTGGCACTTGACTGGTTCTACACTTGCCTAGCAAGTGACACCAAGGCATAGAGTATTACAGATTGTGGCTTTACAGTGGCAAAGTGAACTGACCTCCTCTCTACATGAAAGGAAATGTTAAGTGTTTAGACTGGCAACACAAGAATATTTCACTGGCAACTTTAGCCACAGAACAAACAGTGGAGGCCGAGGTTGCAGAAGCATCCAATAATTTTAAGGTTCCAGTTTCCAGGTGTACTATAAATAAAGTGGCATTCTGTATTACCTGCTGCCTTCTTTCCCTGCCCCACCATGAACTGGGGTTTTATGAGTAAGTAATTTTTATTATTTTTCAAAATGAACAGTAAATTAAAGCACAGATTCACACTACATTTACTCCATATCAAAATAGTAGGTTCTTTTCAGTAACAGTGTAAGAATATTGTATGCTGAGTGTTGCCACCAGGCTGTAATTCATCTTAGTGATTCTGAGTGTCTACAGAGTGTGAAGTATTTGGAGAAGTGGAGTGAGAATGGGAAGCAGAAGTTCTTAACTAGAGGAATTCAAGAGATGCGTTGGGACAATTCAGAAGTCCTTAACTAGAGGAATTCAAGAGATGTGTTGGGCCAATTTTATTTAAGAGAAAATAACCCTCAAACTCATATTAGAACATTTAGTAATGTCTCAACTGAAGGGATGGATATTGAAGCCTATTGTAATGTCTCTGACATTCTGGTTACAGTAAGACAAACAAAACCAGTCTAATGGTGATAGAATAAAGATAAATACCTGATGTAGGCAGTGCAAAAGACTCTGAAAGGTGCCTCTTGAAAGGTGGTTTCTTATTGTCAAGCTTGCTGTGCAAAGTCATGTTCCCCTGGTTGTTGCTTCTTTCCAAACCTTGCAGAGTATCTCCAATGGCAGAATGACTCCCTGGAGTTTCAGGCCCTAGCTGAAGAGCACCCTGAGAATTGTTAATCTTTCGGAACTTAAATTTTGAAGGCACGAGGGATGTTCTGTTACCAGAACTGTTACTTGGTGTTTTTCCCACATTACACCAAAGGTCTGGATTGTCTGAAGTTTTTCTGCTAAAACTGTTTACTGCTACTGGCACAGAATTTGACCTGTACCATTTTCCAGAACCAGTTTTTGTAGTATCTTCAGAAGCAGCTTGATGAGAGTTTTGAAACAATGTGTATTTACACTCCATGGAAGTACCTGAGACCACAGTTACAGGGCTTGAGACGTTTTTACAGTTCACCACATGCCCTGTTGTGGCTAGCCCATGTGCAACCTTTGAGGAATTCCTACAGGAAGCATTTAGTGAGAAAGCTTCCTGTTTTGCACTTGTCTTTTGTGCCAAGAGGTCAGCTAGTCCTTGTTTAGATGCTGGGAAGCTGCAATCAGCATTTGATCTGGAATTATCACTGGCTCCTTGTACAGTTTTAGCTCTTTCATTTCCTTGTTTAACACCCTGGCCCTGATTCTGCTTCTCTATATCATCACACACCTGATACAACAATTCATCGTCCTCACAGTTTGCATCCCAAAGACTATCAGATTCACAAAACATATCTAACACCTCATCAGAGAATTTGGGTTCATTCCAGTCATCAAATGACACAGGGCATTTCTTTGGTATTTCAACTTGATTTAAGCAATCTGTGTTAGCTTGGTTAATCACTTTAGTGATATCACTGGGTTTTGTATGGGTAGAAACAGTGGATGACTGACAGAAAACATTTTGTGTGCTCTTCCCAGGTTTTTCATTCCATTGTTTATGAGGATTAGATCTTGAAGAGAAAGGAGGAAGAGGGTCACTCTTAGGCTGAATAGTTTCATTCCCATGCTTCAGTTTAGCTTGTGTTGAAACAGGAGTATGGTTCAAATTACTGCCTTGGGCACTTTTCCAAACAGAATTTATTTTATCTGGCTTAACATCACATTTGCCATGAAAGGCTGTAGGCTCTGAGTTTTCTCTCTTGTACGGCTTTTGTAAAGAAAGAGATTTTACAGCATTTTGTGTTTTTCTACTACAGTTTTTCAAAGGTGAAGACTGCAAATTGTTAGATTTGTGTACACTCCCCAAAGAAGTTCCTGAATTGCAGCTACTTCTTTCCTTTGTTCTGGTAGCATCACTGAAAGCTTGCACAGGTGCATCTGTAGGAATTACTGGTGCTTCTTCAGTACTTATCAACTCAGGATTTTGGGTTATTTGCATCACAAAAGAGTCATCTGCCAATAAATCTGTATCCCAGTCATCAAAATCATCATTAACTATTCCAGGAAGCTTACTGGAGACCACTAATTGTGTTGTCAAAGAAGGAGGATTTTTTTTTGTCAATGTGCCAGTATCAGGTTTTGGAAAGGTCTTGTTCACATTTCCTAGTCCACAGAGAGTATCTTTCTGATGTGCCTCTGAATTACCATTTTGCTCCTTCTCCAAGGTGCCTTTATTTTCATGGAAACTATTATTTAAAGAAATACTTGATAGCCCTTGGCTCAACTGTCCACTGCACTTCTGGGTAGAGCAGTCAAAAAGAGCACAAAGGGCGATTTCTGCCTCAAGGTCTATATTTTGACCACTGGATTGACAGGGCTCTGTAGCAGGGATGCCAGTGCTCTGGCCAACTGGCTTCAGGGACAGAGCAGTATCTGTGTCAGAAACTTCATCAAGGAGTGGTTTCAGGCTCTTCGCATTTACTTCATCTTTAGAATTATTTAAAGTGTCTGAGATGGTCTGGATGACCTTGGGACCAAGCTTCTCTTGTTCCTGAACAGCATCTAGCTCCACAAGGTTTTTATCAAATTCCTTAGCCAATTTCATGAGTTCCTCTTCAGGATTTTTTATTTTAAGGTCTCTAAATTAAAACAGACAAACAAACAAAACCAAAATACAAACAAAAAAACCAAAACCAAACCCAAACCAGAATGAATGTCAGATTTACTGAGAAAGTTTAGCCAAGCTCAATAACAGGACCATATGAGCTGTTCGTTCTTTAGTTTAACAACTATAGAGAAGAGGACTGAATCCCACTCCTTTCAGTGTGCACTCAGCAAGCATTCCTTTTGAGAATTACCAAGAAATACCCCCTTACAAAGAGATAACAAGCCTCAAGTTAAAACCATTCTTATGCTAACATACAACTAACATGGTTCACTACAGGTCTCTCCTGAAAGCCCATCTGTGATGGGCAAGACAAAGCTGGAACTTACCTTGTACAACTTAACTTTGTCCTAGGTCGAACTTTGACTGCTCCAGGTGTACAGGGAATAGCATCCTCACCAATCCATGTCCCTAGAAGGGAGCCTTCATTACAGGCTGCTTTTTCATCCTGAATGATTAAATTTATAATGCTCAGCAATTTGATTTCACATATAGATTGGACTAGACACACATCCTGCATTAGTTGAAGTTGCTAAACCAATTAAATTGGATCAGACTTGGTGAAAGCCACAGATGGGAGCTAAACCAATACAAGCTAAGAGAGATTACTGCGACGTTGTCTACTGATAGTTATATCATTTTAATTCTACCAATTTAAAAGAGACACTTCAATTAACTGAATATCACTTTGGTGCTCCAGTCTAATACTCTGGTTTAGAGATAATCAGCAATATTCATATTAGAAGCTGTGATTTTGTTTACTTTGGTATACTACTAAGGAGCTAGCTGAGATGGGCTGTCTTTATCCACTCACGACAGCATTAATGGATCAGAGAATTTGAAATAAATCATAATTCTGTGTGCTTCCAGGGAAAAAAACAAAATCTGACTTAGACTCATAGAAATCACAGAAAACATCTGGTTGGACGAGACCTCAAAACATCATCCAGTTCAACCCTCAACCCAGCACTGAAAGGTCAACACTAAACCATGTGCCAGGTCCACAGGCTGCTTAAACACCTCCAGGGATGGTGACTCCATCACTGCCATGAAGACACCATTCCAGTGCTTGAGAACCCCTCTCCATGAAGAAGTATTTCCTAGCACCTAGCCTAAACTTCCCTTGGTACAGCTTAAAACCATTTCCTCTAGTCCTGTTGCTTGCCACCAAGGAGAAGAGGCTGGCCCCTCCTTGCTCTGACCTCCCTTCAGGGTGTTGTAGAGCGCCAGAAGGTCTCCCCTCAGCCTCTTCTCCAGACTGAACAACCTCAACTCCCTCACATGCTCCTCACAGGGCTTCTTCCATTGCAACTCATTTATACAGGGAACCTTTCAAGAGAAATAAGTGAAATCTAGAAACTAAATGCAGTTACTCCAAAGTTTCCAAGTTCAGGCTTGAATTTGAATCCCAATGTCTAACAGACACAACATTGCACTGGTAAATTAAGACTGTCCATAGGGCCAGAGCTATAGAGTATGGGAGATAACTACCTGTAAACCAACACAAGTAAACTGAATTTCAGTAACTACCAGGGGAGTTTTGGGCAGGCTTTCTTTTCTTTGTAATTTTAGTTTTAATGTAAAAATTTTTTTTTAAAGAAAAAACCCATAAGGAATATATAGTTGCAATTCCTGATATTATTTACATTTATGTCAGGGCTATAATCACTTTAAAAGAAGGAAGCAGCATCCCTTGTCAATAATTTTCCAATTCCTGAGCACAATTTATCACAAACGTGCCAAAACATGAATACATTTGAGATGATCCCATCAAATTGGGCACATTCTGCAAGCTAAATACTACAGAATTGTTTTAGGAGTGACTTGTGCTTTTCTTGCACTTAATAAAAAGCACACAATAAACAAACACTTAAATTTTCACTTTCTAGCCCCTGGACATGAAGTTCATATCAAGAGAAGGATGCCAAGACCAAAGATCTCAAGGTAAAAAAAAAGCAAAATATTTAGAATGAAGCAATACTACTATGTTTGTATTATTGTGGAGTCCCTCATGTCTTGTACTTCAGCAGTCATTCAGGAACATTCAGAATGCTTAAACACATAAATACAGTATGTGAAGAAGCTCTTAACTTTTAAAGATGAGCTACTAAGGATAAAGAAATCACAGAATTCCAGGTTGGAAGGGAGCCCAAGGTTCATCTTGTCCAACCATTCTAGATAATAGTAGAGTTTAACTTAGCCCAGTAGCCTACCAAGGTGAGACTGAAAACCATCCAGTGCAGGAATCCATTACTTTCACTGGGAGATGATTCCAATCTCTAACTGTTCTCATGATGAAACACTTTCTTCTGGTGTTTCTCACCAGGAGTAACTTGTACCCATTGCTCCTTGTCTTTTCCATGGGACTCCTTGTAAAAAGGGAGTCTTCATCTTCTTGGTAGCCACCTTTTATGTACTAGCACATGGCAATAAGGTCTCCCCTAAGCCTTCTTAAGTCTGAACAAACTCAGTTCTCCCAGCCTTTCCTCATATGGCAGGGCTTCCAGTCCTTGATCCTTCTTGTGGCCCTTCTCTGGACACTTCCTAGCCTGTCAACATCTTTTTTACACAGCAGGGACCAAAACTGAACAAAGTACTCCAAAACCACAACACTATTCCCAGGACTAGGGGCAAGACCTTGTATTCTGAAAGTAACACTTTCTAGAAGGGAGCTGATGAAGTCCATTTTCTTAATACATTCTCTTTTACAATGTCTGTGGCTCCTAAGAGCAACCACCCGAAAGCTATGCTCATGATTTTAATTCAATCAAGTTTTATGAACATGTGAACGTCATTCTTACTGTGAGGTACTGCAATTTCACTAAGGGTCAGCATTGTTCTGTTTGCTTACAGCATCTGCAGGGCATCCTTTTAGAAAAGAACAATTACCTGAGGAGCAATGCGATTAACAATTTCTGAAATTTCCACTGCACATCTACTGGGAAACTGTTTGGTTTTTCCATTGCCTAGGGAAACAAACAAACAAATAATACCCTTAAAACCTGCAAGATTTCCATTTATGAAGTGCAGTGTAAATACATGTTTAAAATCAGAGCTGTATTCAGCACTGTATTGAAGAATTGATGGGGGTTTAACAAAACAGATCAAACAAGCTAGTGGCAGTAACAGAAAGGGACTTTCCTTGAGAAATCTGGTACACTCCCGTTACATGTCTCCAATAGGTGCCCTGAAATCTGCTTTTTGACAGCATTACCTAGTCTGTGTGCAATGGGTGAATGAGGATCCCAAAAGATTTCTTGCTGTACATCGGTGTCATTAATGGGAGAGCTGAAAGTAGGTGTTCGGGATTTCCTGCTCAGTGATCTCTTTGGTGTTTTATGTAGACATGCCTCTGTGTAAACAGAAAGATGATCCTTATTAAAAAAAACAAAACAACAAGAGGCCAAAATAACTTAGAACATACAACAGCACAAGGCACAAAGAAGGTGCTTTAGGAACTTCCAAAAATCAAAATCCAGTTCACACTCATCAGGTTTACTTAAAATTGGATCATTGTTTACAACCAGCCATTTAATGGAGAGTATGACTCTTGTCTTTGTCAGTGGTATCACCACAGACATGGCAGAGCATTACATCAGCTATATGCAAGAACTGGCCCTATTTGAAGAAACTTAAGTTACCTTGAAACTATCTATAACTATATGGAAGGATGTTTTGTATTCTTGCTTGCTGTGTCTTTCATCCAGATTCTGATTTGCATCTCAACTTTAACGGGTACCCAAACTGTTCTGGGTCACTGCCTGCCTTGGTCTATACTTCCTCCACGGGGCTTTTTCAGGTAAGACTATCAGAAGGAGGAATGCAGCTATGCAAAACTAGCTTGCAGCTGGCTCTGATCAGTATGTGTACTGAACATACTGTGGGAAGCTCAACCAGTCTCTGCCTTTAGAAATGACGTTGCAGATGTGGAAACGTGCAGAAGTAATTTAAAAAGATATCATTGCTACAAACATCTTTGAAGATGCTTTCCACTTAAGTGCTTAGAACGGCCAGGCTTTATCCTCTCCAGTGGATTCGTGTCCCCAGCCGGTTCTAAGCATGTGCCGCAGGAAGATGCTCTTTCATGTCTCCTTGGCACGGCCAGCCCCTTCCCCTAGGACACGGCGGGGGACACCGGGCCGTTGCACCTCACCGGCCCGCTCCTCACTGGCAGGCCGCGCCTCCCCCGCTGCCCAGGGGTGGCGAGCGGAGCACGATCGCCTCCTGCGCGGGGCCCCGGGGGCCGCTTCCGCCGTACCTGCAGCGCCGCGCACCGCCGCTTCGCGCGACGGCGACGGCCGGGGCGCGACCGGCGCCTCCCTCGCGGGCAGGCCTCGGCCCGCGCCGCATTCCGCCCTGCCAGCCGCCGCCTCCTCCGTGGGGGGCTCTGCCGGCCGCTGCCGGGTGACCTGCTCCTCGCCGCCGCCGCCGCCGCTCCGCCTCCTCAGGGCGGCGGGCTTGAGGCTGGGCCCCTTCCGCCGGCTACCGGGCATGGCTGGCGCTGCAGCGGCGCCGCATCCTCCCGGCCGCCGCCAGCGCCGCCATTTTGCCGGGGAACTCGCCGCGCCCCCGCCGATTGGCTGCGGTAGCGCCGCCTCGAGCATCCATTGGCTCCGCGCGGCGAGAGGCGGGGTTGCGGACGCAGCAGGGAACTGCAGCGGGCTGGCATCTCGCGCTGCACGCTCTTGGCGACGCCTACTTGCCGCCTTCCTCCCTCTCTTCCTCTTTCCTAAACTTCTTCCTTCGCTCCTCTCCTTCCTTCCTCCCGTCTTTCTTTGCTCTTTTCCTCTCTCCGTTCCTCTCCTCCTTCCTGCCTTCCTCCTTTCCTCTCTCCCTTCCCGTCTTCCTCCCTTGCTCTCTCCCTTCCTCCCTTGCTCTCTCCCATCCTCCTCTCTCTTCCTCCTTTCCTCCCTCCCTTCCTCTCTCCTAAACTTCTTCCTTCGCTCCTCTCCTTCCTTCCTCCCGTCTTTCTTTGCTCTTTTCCGCTCTCCGTTCCTCTCCTCCTTCCTGCCTTCCTCCTTTCCTCCCTCCTCCTGTCTCCGGGTGCTGCAGACCCAAAAGAGGGGTGCATGTCTTTAAAAGTGGTGTGTGTCCTTAAAAGAAACCCAGACGAAATAATAAACCATTTCAACCCAGCATGGGAGTTGGAGCTGGCAGAGAGGCTTACAGAAGCCAAATTTGGTAGTTAAGAAATTAACATGAGGTTCCCGAGGGACTGTGATACTACATCATTATTTAAAACAGTATAAATGCAAACATGTGTATGTATTACATCATCAGGTGAACATTTCCTCCTCGGGCCACTGAACATAAATGTACAAAGGTATCTACGAAGCATACAGGGTCAAAGACTGAACTGCTTTTGTAGGTCAAGGAGTGAAATTCTTATATATTGGTTGCCTGCCTGGTTTTCATTTAATGGATTTGGAGTACTTTGGGATCACAGTTCATTCATAAGATCTGAGCAGTGGATTTCAGTCTAGGATAGGGAGTATGAGAGAAGTTTTAAAGTCACCAAAGACTGATTCCCTGAGCTCTGAAACATTTTCTTTCCACCTGAGGCCTCAGGCAAACAATGTGATTATTCACTTCTCCGTTCTCATGAGTGTAATTAAAGCCAGTGGAAGACTTTTTAACAAGGAAAAAAATTAAGTATATTAAACTGTGTTGCACACATAGTTAAAGTATCACAGTTCATGACAGTTCAGACATTTGAGTAATCAACTTGTTTATGTCACTGCTATCAAATGTAAATCAAGAGCCAAGACTGAAAAAATGGGTCAAGAATTAGGCTCAGAAATCCATCACAGACTTATTCCCATGGTTGCTGCTTTGTGGTCATACTGACATGGGTAGACCTTTGCATTGATCCAAAGTGTATTGAAGAGAGGCAGAACATTTTTAACTGCTGATCTGCATTGTAGTAGTTAAAGCTGTGATGGTACAGGTACAGAAATGGCTTACTTGGGCTCTTTATGCTGTAGGTGCAGTGTAGATGACTCACTCATTGTTTCCAGTTAAAGTGGATGCTGAAAAGAAACTCAGCAGTGGGAGACACAACGTGAGGAACAACAAAACGTTGAAATCAGCGTGCTTACTAGAAAGGGCTACTAAAATCTTGATGTCTGCTAGCACTTCCTAGTGACCTCTTAGCAGCTGGATAGTGTAAAGTGGTCTGCTTTCATACTCCTCTATGTTAACAAGCATAGTCTGAAATACTGCTATCAATAATTAAAATTAAATGACATCTGTCATATCTGCTGAGTGCTATGAATTTTGCAGTGCTGCCTTTGATTTCTCCCTTTCTCCCAGCTCATTGTTCACTAACCTCATTCATAAAATGTGAATATTTGCCACAGGTCTTTCACACATCAATGGGGTTTTATTCATACAGTAAAAGCATTTGGGGAAAAGAAAAAAAAAAGGCAGCATATTTAATGCATAACTAGGTCTGCATGAGAGATCTTGTTACATCAGTTTAAGTGTAAGCAAGATTGTGTTACCAAAAATGGGCAGACTCAGTGTACATCTGCACGTACAGAGGAGCTGAAGAGGTTCATGATGAGAAAAAACCTCCCCACTTCCCTAATGTTTGTGGATCTCATTGCTGCTTAAGAACTTAGCTCTAAGCTGATGCTGTTTATGAAGTTAAGAAATGTAGTGGTAGAAGTCTGTGATGTTGAAGGGTTTCTCTGTGGAACTGTAGCCTCAAGGAGGAGGGAGTTTGTGTTCCCTTGTCGTGGTACCAGCAGCTGGATCAACAGCTAATTGTGGTGAAGCTGTGTTCCAGGGACCCGCAGCAAACTCTTCCCGCTACAATTGTGAGTCCTACTTTCAAATCAAGAGGGATAAATAATGGAGGAGACAGAATGAATAATAAAGTTATTTTAGTTTTTAATAGTACCATAAACTGCCTGAGAACTTTTCACTGTTATTTTATGAGACAAGGCTCTAAAATGAAATAAATGTGGAAGATCTGAGAAGTTTCCTAAGACTTTCCTGTCAGTCCATCGGTGTAATGAGAGCACTAAAAATAAGAGTGAAAGAAGAGTCCTCTTTAAAGTCCTTTCAGCACAGAGCTTTAAAGTGAGTACTTTTATCTTGGAAAGAGTATGTAGCATTAGTGAGGCGTTTCAAAATACCTAACACGTCTGATCAATGTAGCTAAGAGAAGTGATTGTTGTAGTTCATCTTTCACTCTTGTTACAGCCAGGAAAAGGAGAAATCAATAGCAGAGTTTTCAATGAAAATATCAAGATTTGTGAACTGCTGGAAGTTATTATAAATAATGGAATAAATTTGACAAGTACTGCCTTTTTTATTCAGGATGTTTTTAAGTACTCTCTGATTTTTTTCAAAGTGAGCAAGCTTGGGCTTTTTTGTTGTTTTGGTTTTGTTCCCAAACTACATTTTAATTTCTAAGTGGATTTCTTTTTAAGCACTGAAAGGAAAGCAAACAAACCACACACACACACACACACACACATGGGCTCATAATTAATCTCCAATTTGTGTGTGTGCATTTTCATCAGGTGAGTTCAGGTGAAAAGACAAATTCTCCAAGCCACATGTTCCTTGGGTAATTTGGTTTTTAAATACTGTGTGGTTATACCCAGGGACTCCCTGGAAGGAGGTCATAATAAGGCAGGTGTTGGTCTCTTCTGCCTAGGACCAGGTGATAGAACAAGAGGAAATGGCCTGGAATTGTGCCAGGGGAGGCTGAGGTTGGAGATCAGGAAAAATTGCTTTCCTTCAAGAGTGGTCAGGCACTGGAACAGACTGCCCAGGGAAGGTGGTGGAGTCACCATCTGTGGATGTGTTCAGAAACCGTATGGACATGACACCTAGGGACATGGTTTGAATGGTTTGATGGTCATAGTGGTGTTAGATTGATGCTTGGACTCAATAATCTTAAAGGTCTTTTCCAGGGACAATTCTATGATTTTTCTGCTAAGGAAGGAAAGATTAAGTGGTGTGTGTAGCTGGATAGCCATGTACCTAAAGAGATAGGATAGACAGGTCCCAGTCTCACTGCTTCTTGCAGTTAGACTTCTGGCAAGGCAAATACGGAGAACAGTCCCAGATTTTCCGAATCTGTGAGAACCTGTCTGTTTCTTTGGTTGTGTACAAAAACAAAACACCAAAGCAAATGTTAACAAAAGCAAAACGTGTCTAAGGTTGTAGCACTACTGCATTCAGCCTACAGTTCTGCAGAAGTCCCCAGGAAATTTCAGAACGAGAGTCTGTGGCTGGCGCAGGCTTGTTGGGTATTTCTGCAGGGCCTGTCTCAGCAGTGCTGAGGGATGTGCTAAGGGGCACCCTGTGAGGTACTTCAGGTGCCTGTTATCTTCTAGCCAGTTTCACCCATTCAGAGCCACCTTGGATGTTTCTCATGTCATGTAGGCATACCCTGCTATATCTGGCTTCACAGTGCCTGTCCAAACAGTAGTTCCTGCAGCATGGGTCATCCTGGGAATAACCATGGAGCTGTTGGATATGGCAGTGAAGGCAACTCTGTAAAGAGAAGAGTGAATTCAGGTGCTGAATATAAGATGCATTTATAAATGCAACCCTGTGGACCCAAACAAAAATAAACTAAGACACCAGTATAAAACTTAATGTATGAAAGTACAACATTCAAAGCCACAGATTTTCACCTTCTCCCTTCCTCCTCCCACCCCCCCCCAAAAAAAAAAACCAAAACCCAAACCCTACTCATCCATATACTCTCTTAAAAAGCCTTGGAGGTTTTGCTAAAATAGAGCACTACCTGATAGCACATAGTTTATACAAGTTAAGAGCAAGAAATATGTGTTTTGTTGCCTTCTTTGGGACCTTAGGAAAAAACTGAGAGGGTGTCTGAACTGTTAACTTAATGGACAATAATTTTTTCCATCCATAGGGGAACAGAGCATCATGTGTGTATTTTTGCTTTTATTAATAGCATTTTGATAGCCCAGTTATAAAGCTTGTCCTTGGCTCGCCTTGAAATATCATACTGACTTCACTTAGTATAGAACTTTAATTTTCCAAGGTGAACTGTTTGCAGAGCAGAAACTGGAGAGGAAAATACAGCCAGAACAGTTACATATACTTTTATTTTTAAAGTGCTGTCCAGGAGGGTTTGCAGCAATTTTTGCTGACGCATAAATTGACCTAGACAGTAAATGATACATGACCTTAAAAATATCTGAAGTAGCCTTGCTTGAGATTTTTTTTTAGTAGAGTTATTAAATGTCAGAGTAATTTACACAAGCATAGCCTAGTTTATGCTTTTGCATTCTCTTCCCCTCTTTCTCTCCACCGTGCCATCTGAGAACCACAGAAGCTTTAAAAATATTTTATATCTTTCTCTCTCTTCCCCCCCCCCCCTTCATATTGTAGAGGTTCATGTTATTTTATTTATCACACTCAGAAAATCTCATCAAATGTGAGACTGTATTGTAGCTCACAAAGGCCTGATCCAGCAGAGCACTTAAGTACCTGCATAACTTCATGGTGATGACATTTTCCTTTGCTCATTAACTGGCATTTAAAGGAAGCTTTCCATTGCTTGGTGTCTGGGCATTTAGGGAAAATTGTCAGCCAAAATGGGTGAGCCATTTAGAGGAATTAGGTCAGGCAATGAACAGGCTACAAGCCCAGGAGATCTGTAGGGAGCTCTGGAGGTTCAGGCCCCTTGCAGAAAGATGGAGGTAGCCACCAGGAAGACCTTCCATTAGGTATTATTATAATCCAAGATTAATCCCACAGCTGTTCTCCAGTGCTCAGGGTGGACTGCATTGAGGAGGTGAATCATGCTTGTGCAAGACTGAAGACTGCTGCATGTAGATCTTATGCCTTATGTCTTAGCCAGGCCAGTTAGCTTCAGTGTGCTGCTGCCTGTAGGCAACTCAATAGCTTGTTCTGGAACAGGTACAGCAGTCTGGTCATCTCTGTGTTGTGCTGGCTCACACTGGGTAGGCTTGCAGTGAGGAATGACCAGGAAGGGTCTTGAGGCAGTCATATCTGATCCACTGACATACTTGCAGCATCTGGCCTTGCAACCAAGGAGCTATCAGAGCTTTTGACTATTTTTCCACCCATGTCCATCCTAAGGAACACATACATTTGAGTGATCCTCCCAGCCTAGATGCACCCTCTGCTCCTTTAGTGTTTATACAAGAAGAAAAGATATAAATAAGGACAGGATCAAAAACTGTTCATAGAAATTATAGCAGCAAGGTTTAAATTTCTTGTCTTTACTTGATCCTGCTGTATTACAGCTCCAGGCTAGCAAGGAGTGAGAAATAGATTTTCTGTTTTGCTCTCTCAGTTTCTGGAATTTTTTTTTTTTTTTTTTTTTTATATACCTTATAGGGAAACAAGTTATAGGGTTCTTTAAAGAATAGGAAAGAATAGGTTTCTGGCTTGTTGGAAAGCCTGACAAATATTAATCTACTCTATATCCTGTAGGTGATTTTTTTCACCAGTGATAAAACGTGACCTGTATTTGAGACCTCGACTTGCTAAAACTCCCATGTGCTAAGGGTGTAAATCAGAGAAATATTTTGTCAGCTACCAAACATAAAGCAGTAGATGCTAAGAGATGTTGCTTTTTGATCAAACATTCTGGAGAAGAAAATAAGCACTGCTTATTTATTTAAAGTAGACCTAGTGTTTGATTGATATGTCTGTTCCAGGAGAGCTTATGCTTTTAAATGGTCCTAAACAGCTTACTGAAGAATCAGTGATTAAACTGCTCTGAAATTCTCCAAGTGCAGTCACTCCCCCATTGTTCTCCAACTTACTCAGTGATTTCAGGATAGACTATTTTCCTGTCAAGTGTTCAGAGCTTGCAGTTGAAAAGAAAACAATTTCTGTTAGCAAAGTGCTTTGTTTTGAGGCTTTTGTTGTATAAATTCTAAACATTATCCTTTGAGCCTGTGCCCCATTAACCATAAGCCACAGTTTACATGGAAATGCTAGCAGTGAAGCTTCTCTGTTGCATGTGCAGATGTGACTCTCATCATGCAGCTGCTGGTTTGAATGTTGAGGTGACTGGAGGTTACTCTCTCCTAACAGCAGTTTTGTCACCTCTGTGCAATGATTTCAAGTCTCTGACCAGTACATGAGGGCTGTATTACAGAACTGCTGCCCTGTGTGCCCTAACTGCCAGTATAGGTTGTTTCAGTGACAAGACCAAGTTTGGAGTGAATGGGAGGTTCTGCTTCTCCTAGTTTAATGGAGGGAACAAGAGAAAAATGATGTTTCTGATGCCTCCCTTGTCTTCTTGTGGCACCGCTTCTTCCCCTGGAAGAGTTACGGCACCTTCCTCAAGCAGGAATGAGTTGTGGGCCCGGGTCCCTTCCAGCTTTATGGTCCTAATTCATAAGGCTGAGCAAACAAGTGCCCAGAGAAGAATTAGACACCCTTTTGATTATTAATTTTTTCATTTCTTTTCAGATGGCTTTTCCTTTTGTCATATTGTTCACACATAACGCGTCTGACTCTTCCTATGTCACACTACATCTTCGCAGTAATTTTCTGCGCTGTTCTGTCCCTCTGGATTTTACAGCAGTGGATCAGAAAGGAAGTGCAAGCCCTAGCAGAAATAATAAATCCACTGCAGGTCTTGAAGGTACTAATTTCTGCAAAACAAAATACTGCCTCAATTCTGTTAGGGGCTAGAAGGGGTGATCAAAGTGAAATACATTCATTGTGGAATTGGTTTGCAAAGCCTGCTTCTAAACCATTACACACTCTTTCTAGATTTCTTTTTTTCCCCTGCAAAAGTAAATAATGCAGTCATGGCCAGCCTGGACTGTGCCATAGAGTCCCATGCAGCTCTCAAGAGGTTCAAAGATCGCTGCTAAACCAGGCCCGTGTCACGAGGTGGGCAGGGAAACTGTGCTGACCTGACAGAGGGGTCACTGGATAATCACAGCAACACAGAATGGTGGAGGCTGGAAGGGACATCCAGAGATCATTGAGTCCAACTCCCCTGCCAAGGCAGGTTCACCTAAACAAGGTCACACAGGAACATATTCAAGTAGGTTTTGAATGTCTCAGGAGATGGAGACCCCACCACCTCTCTGGGCAGGCTTTCCCAGTGCTCTGTCACCCTTGAATTAAAGTTCTTCCTCTTGTTTAGATGGAATTTCTCATGTATGAATCTGCGTAACACACAGGAGATTGGTGAGGGGCTGCAGCATGTGGTGCTTGTGGGCTGTGCTGGGAACCATTCACACAATTGTTGCATCAGAAGTCATGGTCCTATCCCAGCTGATGAGTGTGTCCAGCAGGTCTAGGGAGGTTCTTTTCCCCCTCTACTCTGCCCTGGTGAGACCACACCTGTAATACTGTGTCCACTTTTGGGCTCCCCAGTTCAAGAGAGACAGGGACCTGCTGGAAAGAGTCCACCAGAGAGCCATGAGGATGTCTGGGGGACTTGAGCATCTCCCCTACAAGAGAGACTGAGAGCCCTGAGGCTGTTTAGTCTGAAGAGAAGTCTGAGAGCAGTCTGATCCACGTGTACAAATATCTGAGAGATGGGTGTTAAGTGGCTGGGACCAATCTCTTTTCACTGATCAGCAGCAATAAGCCAAGGAACAACAGCTACAAACTGGAACAGAGAAGGTTTCAGCTCAACATGAGGAGAAACTTTACAGTGAGGGTGACAGAGCCCTCGAACAGGCTGCCCAGAGAGGTTGTGGAGTCTCCTTCTCTGGAGACTTTCCAAACCCACCTAGATGCATTCCTGTGTGAACTACCCTGGGGGATCCTGCCTAGGCAGGGAGGTTGGACTGGATGATCTCTGGAGGTCACTTCCAACCTGTAAAGTTCTGTGATTCTGTGAATCTCTTGGAGGGCTCCAAAGTCTATGGTGTATGTCCTGTGACTCCCAGCGGAAGGTCAGGGTGCTTGGTCAGTGCTGGAGTAATCTGACATTTGAAAAAAATCTTTTAGGAACTGTCCTATAATTACAGATATTTCTAATCTATGGGATCTATCTAATTAGGTTCAACCATACCCAATTCCTTGTCTGATTGCCCGAGCCTTTCCGCTTAACCAGTCAGGTTTATTCAATAAGGTGTCTTCTAATGTTATTTCCTTCCTTGAGAGTATATCTTATCATCCCTGGTCCAGACTTAAGAATCTCTCCACTTTTTCTTAGTTTAACATTCTCTGTCTCCACAGCAAAGCCCTGTGCTTTTGTTAGGAATCACCTACCTGAGGAGAAACCTGGGTGAGACTTTGGATGTCATTACTTTTATTTTTGAGTACCCAGAAGATTCTCAAGAGACACTGCAAGTATAGAGCAGGCACAACATAGGTAGAATCCCTAACGATTTAATACAGGTTAGTTTAAATTGTGGAGTCAAATTGGTAACAACATTAGAACTAATGAGACATGAGTAGAGTGGCACGGGGTGGTTGACTCACTCTTACTGTCATTTCCTTTTGGCTTTGGTCATGGGGATAACAAGGTAAGGAATAACTGTGTGTTTCCTTTTATTGACTGGTTTGATATTTGAAGTAAAGATGATTTTTTTGTTGTTGTTGTCTGAGCAAGTCTTTTGTAAGTTAATATTATGTTAATTAGAACGGATGTCTTCCTGAGCCTTATTTTCTCGTTCATTTGATCTAATTAGCTGATTAATTTTTAATTGCCTACTGAGAGATCTTTACCATGTTGTGATTTGTGTTGTACCTTTACGTTTGGAAAACAATGGTATGCCTAAAATGACTCTAAAGTATTGTATAGAGGTGCTTCTGTGAGGGGTAATTGCAAATTATGATTTCTTCCTGCTTCTTAATTTTAGTGCAATCTACTTTGAGTTAGCGCTCATTAATGAGAAAAAAAAAAGGTTTTCATACAGTGGAGGAGTAAGAAGGTGTTTCAGTCAGGCAAGCTTCAGAGGAGTGGGTCTGTGATGTGGTGAGCATCTCTGAATAGTGCAGTGAATGCTTCC
Organism: Ramphastos sulfuratus; assembly: GCA_013399055.1. Classification (NCBI taxonomy): domain Eukaryota; kingdom Metazoa; phylum Chordata; class Aves; order Piciformes; family Ramphastidae; genus Ramphastos; species Ramphastos sulfuratus. Next base: position 32,843 of record WBNM01020557.1, read on the forward strand.
CAATGTCCATTTGTTCTTTTTTCTCCACAATAATGTTTGGAGATGCTCAGAATGGAGGTATTAATAAACTTAGAAACAGAAAGATAAAGTTTTAACAAGGCCAAGTGTCAATTAAAACATTTTCTGGTAGTGGAAAATAAATTACAGTTCTTGGCAAGTTATTTCAAGTTATTCCCTGAGTGTTTAAGATTTGCACCTTATTTTTAGACTGAATCAGCATTCCTGTAACTTCTAGCCCTTGGATTTGTTCTGGTTTTGCTTTGTTGCATTTGAAGAACTTGCTATTATTACATTTGTGTTCCCTATACTAAGCACTTGTAGAATGTGATCAAATCATTCTTTAATTTTCTCTTTGATAAATTAATTGATTGAGTGCTTTGAGTCTCTCAAAATAAGGCACATTTCCTAAGTCTGCAACTGTTCCACTGGCTCCCTCATGATCCGTGGCATTTTTCCTAGTCTTGCTTAAAAGAACACCATGAAGCCAGTGAATCTACTGCTCCTTTCACTGGTGCCAAGCGTTTTTGTTTTGTTTTTCTGCTCCTGTTTGTTGTTGATGGTACATTTGGCAAGCACAGTAGCTGTTAGTTACTGCACTACACTAGAAATTCATAGTGATCTGCTTACTCATCATAGCCTTTGGTCTCCAACCCTTGGCCTCCTCTTTAGGATCTTTTTCCCAGAACCAAGCCTGCCCTCATTAAGTCTGTCTCATTACACTTGTTCCTTGATCCATGGCCTTCCTGTTGACTATACAGAAGTACATAATAGCTGCTTACACTCACCTAACCCAATTGTCTTCTTCTTTATTTGTAGTCATCTTCCAGTATTGTTAAAATGATTTTTACTTTTTTAATGGTAGTCCAAGAGTTAACAACCACTTCCAAACCCAGAGCCTTGTTTGGCAGTCACAAGATGATGGTTTAGATGCATGTGCTAGATAGTTTTGAACTAGTTTAAGATGCTGTTCTGCTTTATCATGTCTAATTCTAGCCATCCAAAAATTAGCTTCTAATGGTGGGTAGTTTTCTAAGCCCTCCATAGGCAATGCAGAGAGGTGGAGACCTTCACAGGAAGATGTAGTGGACTTATCTGAAGTCATAAATCGCTCTTCTATAGTACTTTCTCCTTTTCATTGACTATAATGGAAGCATAGGGAAGTTAAGACAAGATGCCAAACTTTGAAACAGATCTAATTGCTGTGGCTGAGTCCCATCTCTTACGCTTTTTAGCTTTTTGGTCAAAGTATGGTGTGGTACAAAGGCAGTTCTCTTAAAGGCATCCATCAAGATTGTGCCTTTAGCAGTCCTGTTTGTAATCACATCAGAAAATGATATAAAGTTAGCTTGACAAGATCTGTTTTCCAGAAACCCACATGGATCAGTTTTAATCAGATTATCTCTTTGAGTTCTTTATCGAGTTAGTTATCACTTATATGCCTCTTTTGCTTCTCTATCAGATCTTTTTGATCAAATTCCTACTTTTTCCGCTTTAATATTGACACACATCCAAATTGTGAAAAATCTGAGGCTCTGATGCCTTAGATTTTTATTTTGTTTCCACCTCACCTATATCAAGTAGACTTTTCTCTGAGGAGCTTCAGCACTCCTTGATCAAATCTCAGGATGACTTAGTGCCATCTCTTGTAAGAAGATCTTCAAAAGCCAATGGAGAGTAATGTACTGAGGGGCTTTGTTTTTGTTTTTGTTTTGTTTTTTTAGGACTTTAAAGTTGCATAACTATTTTAGATTGTGTGTGCCTCTTTCTAAACACACATGTTTAAAATTATTATTATTATTATTTTAATATCCACATTTTGTTTCCTCTTCATTCCTTTTCCTCTTCAGGGTAGACATGTCCAGATGTAAACAGAGAAACCAGAGTGTCCTGTTGCCCTCTGACTGCAAAGAAGCTTACAGGGCTGAAGGGAAAGCTGTGACCTTGTGCTGCCTGTGTGGTAAGAGATGAAAACCAGCTTTCTTTCCCTTTGTTTGTAATATTATTGCATGATGAGAATGATGAGTTTCTGTCTCCTGCTTACAAGGATGCTTGCAGAATAAAAGGGATAGGTGAAAATTTACACAGTGGTGTTTTCCTGAGCAAGGAGTCTCCCCAAAACCTTGGAACTCTACCTGCCAGACAAGAGATATTCTTGCAAGAGAGTTCATTCAAGTAAATGTTTAGCTTGAAAACTGCTGGTGGCATTTTAATTGTCAGTGTGCTCAACTACTTGGTACCAAAGTGGTGAACTGTGAAGGCAAATCATTCCCATCCTGTCTGTCTTGTTCTTTCTGCTGGGGCTGGAGCAGCACCCTGGACAGAAGGTCTTGTGTTTCATTTCAACCACCTGTCTTCATCTGATGGAGGGATGTGTTGCCATTGGATCCTTTTGCAAGGTGCTTAAGGAGTTCTTGTACCTAACTCCTGGTGGACTGCAATGTCACCAGCTGTAGGAAGCATTTCTGTTCTGTAAAGATGGATTAGATGGATTAGAGAAGTAGTTCAATGAAGTGTCCATGCATGGATTTTACTGGTGTTAGCTGACAATGGTATTCTACACTGACAAATTCTGAGTGTCCTAATGCATGTTAAGGAGGCAGTTAATATCTAGTGTGACCACTTCTGGAGGATGGTTTGCCTCAGATGGAGATGTGTGGAGTTTTCTTTCTTCTCTTTGCTTTGTCTTAGTACTTCCCTCTTTTTTTTTTTTTTTTGCTGTTCTTTTCTATCTTTGCCTCTGCATCAGAAGGAAAATTAATGGTTTTGCAGTGGCCAGACCACCAGATGGGCCAACTGGGGAATTTCAGTTCATTAAGGGGCTGGGAATATTGTGGGTTTTTTTCAACTTCTTACTCTGCTAGTTTAGTGTCATATGGGACATTTTGAAGGAATGCTTTCCAAAACACAGTTTTATAGTCCAGAACTAATATCTTGTAACATAGCAATTGCCTCATAGTTACTGCTCCACCGTCTCCTGCATCAGCTTAGCAGAACATTTGTAGTGAAGCCATTTCAGGTCTTTGGAACAGATAACACTTCTGCTCATTATAGAAGTTACCTAACCAACAATGAGTTGCATCTCAACATGAAGGTATTTATGTGATTACTTCTGGGGAGGTGTTCATTCAAGTGTAAATTACTGTGCCTCAGAACAGACTTTAGCTGGTGCCAACAGCTTGGGTGACTGGCACATTGTCATGTTCATAACACACCTAAAATGGAAGTGCCAAAAGAATGTAAGTGGCATTGGTGTGGTGAAAATTTTCCAGTTAAAAAATTGTTTCAAGGTAGAAATAGGCTGGCTTCAGTTAATGTCTGGGATAAAACAGAATTAACACCCATTCTTTTTCTTTCACACTTTCTCAGAGGGGATCTTCATTCATGTGAAAGCAGTGCATGGTGAAACTACCATGGTAACACAAAATTGTGTGGTAGAAGCTCTTCCTAGAGTATACTTACCCTCTGTCCCTGAACTGCCCTTCCCCAGCTGTGCTGGTGCTTCCTACCCTAACCATTCTGTCAGAGGTTGTGTGAGGTGACACCGTTGTGCTGTTGTGGATATTTCACCCTGGCTTCCCCAGGACTACAAGGCACAGGCAGTCACTCAGTGTGCCAGCCAGTCAGTTGTGTCCCTCTCTTTCTGTTGCAAAGTTACAACAAAATTTGACCTGAGAAAAGTATTTCTGAAATTAAATTCCTCCTAGCATTATGGAAAAGTAGCGTTTAAGAAGAGCAGACAGACCCAATGTATCACCCTCATTCCTTTGGACAAGAGAATTGCTGCACCAGAATGATGCTACATATGCTCCAGAGTTCACACATTACTCAACACATCTCACATGCGCTTTATTAGACAATCTAATCCAGCCAGGAGATGCAAAATCAAAGCGAGCCACACTTGGTAAGTTTATAGCTCAGGAAATGGGAAGAAGCTGCTTTCCTTCTGCTCACTAGAACAGAAATCCTTTTGAAAAGAGGCTTCACTCCAGCCTCTGTTTTGGAAGCTTGCTGCATGTGATTTCATCCCATTAGCTGTGATGGTCACCATTCAGTCCTTAAAAGTGATGATGTGATGTGCTGGTGGAAAGAGTTGTTTCCAATGTTCTCAGGATAAATCTTCCTATGAGCACTTTGACCAAGCACACACATGTTTTGCAATTCTGTCTGTTTAAAGCAAGCAGCCATTTCCCCACAGTACTGTAGAATCTTTTTTCTTTTTCTCTCTCTCTTTTTTTTTTTTTTTTTTTGGCAAGACATGTGAGGGATTTGCAATTTCTATATATTGTAATAGATTTTAATGCAGAAATGGTGCCCAGCCAGGTTTGTAAAACAAGGCTTGTAGCCCACTGCTTTGTTTGTTTCATTTATTTAGCATGGCATGGCTGGGTCCTGGAACTAGCTTATATGAGGTCATTACCCTATTGATTAAATAGTGTGATGAAAAGGGCACGATAACACACTGCTGGGAGATTATTGCCAGACACTTTGCAAACAAAGCTGCTGAAAGGAGAGCAGTTGTGAGACCTTCAGTGTGGTGGGTAATTAGCAGGCAAGCAGGAATTAAAATAGAGGATACACGGCGTGATATAGTGATTATGTGCAGATAAGTAATGTTTGGAATACTCCCTTTTGGTAACCCTAATGAGAATACATCTTAGTACAGGAAATGTCTGCTGGGACTACACTATCCAGAATGCTTAAACAAGCTGTGCAGTATGTTGTCACTGACATGAAAAGAAAGCACGGAAGCAGTGCTGGAGATCTGCCTTTTTTTTTTTTTTCCCCCCTTCAAACCTTTCTGTCTGGGTCTTTCTTGTCTTCCATCCTGACAGAACGAGTCTTAGAGGAGTGAACAGTGAATCTGTGCCATTTCTCTGTGGTGGGGGCACTATTTCTTTTTAAAAAAACCCCAGTCTTTTGGGGACCAACAACAAGATGTGAACAAATCACCTTTTAGGGAAGAAGCATCAACTTCTACAAGAAGGAAGAGAGGTCTAAACCCGGGGTGTAGAGGCAGCAGCAAATGTGTGAGTCTTGCATTCAGACCAGCCTCCCTCTGCCTGCCTGAACAGCATAAATGCTTAGGTGTTCCTGAAATGAGTCAGGCCACCTGATTTATTCTGTGGCATATGTTTCACCTCGGCAACCCCTACAGGCCTGCAAAGGCCAGCAGATTAGAGGCTTTCCAGGCAGCACCTCGGTTGCCTAAAGGGGAATTAAATGAAAAATTTCAGAATGTGGCACAGACTAACTGTAGGGAGTTGGGTGGGTGGAGAGAGATAGACATTGAAAGGCATCTTGCTGGCAGTGCGTTATTTCTTTGCCCCCTTGCAAGCTCTTTTCAGTCACGAGATCTATCACAAGGCCTTGCAAATTTGCCATTGTTGGATGGCAACACTGTGCTGGGTTAGGAATTGGCTGGAGGGCCGAGCCCAGAGAGTGGTGGTGAATGGTGCCACATCCAGCTGGAGGCCGCTCACTAGCGCTGTCCCCCAGGGATCAGTACTGGGCCCCATCCTCTTTAACATCTTCATTGATGATCTGGACGAGGGCATCGAGTCAGTCACCAGCAAGTGTGNCAGGGGAGACCTTCTTGCTGTCTACAACTACCTGAAGGGTGCTTGTGGCCAGCAGGAGGTTGCTTTCTTCTCTCAGGCAAGCAGCACCAGAACAAGAGAACACAGTCTCAAGCTGTGCCAAGGGGAAGTTTAGGCTGGAGGTGAAGAGAAAGTTCTTCACTGAGAGAGAGTCATTCCCCACTGGAATGGGCTGCCCAGGGAGGTGGTGGAGTCACCGTCCCTGGAGGTGTTCAAGGCGGGTTTGGACGTGGCACTTGGTGCCATGGTCTGGTCTTGAGGTCTGTGGTAATGGGTTGGACTTGATGATCTTTGAGGTCTCCTCCAACCTTGGTGATACTGTGATACTGTGAAATTTCATACATTTTATTGCTGGCACGGTTCTGCACGGCCCTTCCCCACACTCTTACAGACCAGAGAGGGTCTGTGGCAGACTCCTCTCTTAGTGTCTTCTTTCAGACATCACAGGCCTACTTGCTGAATAAAGTCAGACAACCACCACTACAGTAACAAAAGGAGGAAAGAGGGCATGAGGAAAAGAAAAATAGGAGGAAGGGGAGAAGAGATGAAAAGAGAAAAGCAGTGCTGTTGTGGGGGGAAAAGCATCTGCTCGAGGCAGAAGGGGGAAGAAGCAATGATGAGGGCAAGGTAAATGGGGAATACTCTGTCCGGCTCTATTAACCTTAATTTTAGTTCCTCTTTTCCATTTTTCAGCCTAAGTAAGCAAGCATATAGCAATGTTTATATAATAGCTGGAGTAATGAAGATGGAATATACCAATTTGGGGCTAATTCTTGCCCTCAGGAGAGCACAGGGACTGCAGCTGTGGCCAGCCCCTCCGAAAAGGAGTAGTGAGGAGAACAGCTCCTTGTATCCAACTCCCCATTACATCCTCACCAGGGACCACCATGGTCTAGCCCTTAAAATAAATAGATGAGGTTAATTTTTCCAGCGGTAGAGTTGGTTTAGCAGCCTTCAGCAGTGGTTCAGTTGTGCTCCCACTCAAACTAATGAAGTTGTTTCCTTGAGAACAGTTGGACCCACTGGAAGCTTTTTGAAAAGCCTGTTTATAACCATTTTCAGCCACTGAGTTTTAGGTCTTAGGACTAGCTTCTCTTCCTGTCTGATTTCACCTTCCAGATGATAAGAGGCAGAGTTTTCCTCTGTTGCATACTTATGGCCATCCAGTTCTTGGACTGGAGAGAGTGGGAGAAGTGAGCACCATGGCACATTTGACCACATCCTCTGAAAACGAGGTTGTGACTGAGCTAATTATTTTCACGGCTGGAAGAGAACAGGCAATGCTGCCTAAAGAGTGGGAAGATCTGTGTATGTGTGAGTGTATTTGTGTGGTTACACCATCTGGGAAGAGCAGAGCCAGATATGCTTCCCCTTGGCAGTTTTTACATGCAGCTCCTCAGTGAAGATGTAACTGGAGAAGTCTCATTTCTCCGCCCGAGGTCCTGCGTTTGCCTGAGGTTTGGCAAGTCAGGGACTGCGTCTGGCTGCAGAAACCCTGCCCTCTTGAATTCCTGTTCTGCCATCCCCCAACTGACGCCCTTTGCTTCTGTGGGCAGGGGGGAAGTTGCCCTTCCTCTGCACTGCTTGTTTTTGTTACACTAGCAGTATGAGGTACCCTTTATTTATAATCTGAACGTTAGGGATGTTGGGCCAATCTGGTGCTTCCAGCTGGCTGAACACTTCCTAGCGCTTCGGATGCCAGATATAACATAATTTATTGTGGAAAACAGTAGGGGTAATACACTTCTCGCTATCAAAGGTTAATGTAGAATATCAGCAGCTCTTGGGCAAGGATACATGTAGTGTTGGATGGGCTGTGATTATGTGTCTCTTAGTACAATAGAAAAACAAACTGCTTTCCTTTTGAATGCTGCTGTTCACCCCCTTCTCCTTGCCCTCCTTCCCCTCAGTTATTTTAACTCCTTCATTCCATGATGGAGGTTTTCACACATTTCCTCGGGGAGGAAAAAAAAAAAAAAAAAAGCAGCAATTAAACTTTGTTTCTTTGGCATGGAACTGAGCAAACTATGGGGGTTCCCCACCACCACCTATCCCCTCCACACCCCTTCATTTTAACTAAAACATTCATTTCTTTGCCAAGACAGGGGCAAAACTGCTGAGTTAGCCAAGGCTGTAAATTGAACTGGGCCTTTTACCTCTAGAAAATATTAAAGGATCCTTCTGCCACTGAGTTGGCACCCGCTGCTGGATCAAGTGCTACTATTAACGGGAAATCGGGAAAGTACATTACCACTCCAGTGCTGTCGTCACCAGAGGGTTTCACTGCACCATAGTGTCCAGGAGATTGAAACTGCAAAGACCAGAGAAAAATGACACACTTGAAACAAGGGAAGGAAAGCTTCAGACAAAAAAAACTTGGGGGTACAATAAGAGTTTGGAAAGGTATCCAGCATGGAAGGCAAGTGGCTGCTGTGTTAAAAAGGGACATGGAAGGTCCCCATTATTCCTCAAGTTTAGGAAGGAAGTGGTGTAGACTTTTCTAATGGGCTCATCTAATCAGTTCTAGAAGATCTGAAGGACATGGAACTGTTG